>UZAN01047278.1:0-24201 GCA_900618425.1 Echinostoma caproni
GTAGAAATGTGTACACTTTTATTTAAAACCGTTAATGAACATATTTTGGAGTAGCATTTCTATGAATGTAAAATATCATGGGTGTTCGTAGCCCCGCTTGTAATGATAACAGCTACATCACATTCTTGTCCTCTCTGGGGTGTGGTTATAGGTGCATAACGGTCTACCGGGACGGTCAAAAATGTATGAGATAAGTCACTTCATTGTACGGAGCAGGGTACGAAGGGGGAATCATAGGAATTTCTGTGCTGATTGATCAAGCAATGCATCTCGTAATGTAGAGGAGATTTGTGGTGCTTGATCCAAGGAAGATCAAGTCGAACCATGTGCGAAAAATGTGATGTGCGCATCAACGTGTGAAATTTGTCTCAATCACGCTGCTGGTATTCATACACAACATGCCACCCACGTGACCATTTTACACAAGGTGTACACATATTTCGGACTAGCTCTGAGAATTCAGCACGCGAATCAACTGCTGATTAAGAAACTATGGCTAATAAATTTTTTTGTCTTTCAAGATTGCACCTACATACATATTTCAAATACAGGTCGGTTATTCCTGATGACAGCATTGTGTCTGAAAATGTGCTCTGTGGAAATGAAAAAAAATAAAATCATCAGTTTAGAAGATAACTGTGTTACTATGCTTGATTGGAGTCCAAAATCTGATGGTTTCATTTCTCATTGTGTACACGGGAGAACGCCACTGCACTCAGTGAAGCTGATATATTCCCACATTTTCTCCGTTTACCTGATTTGAAAACTACAAAAATGTTCACACTGTACTCACACTGTTTATCATTCTTCTGAATGATCCAGCTCACTAAAATCGGCTGTTGAACAAATACCCTTTGCGGTAGCAGTATTGAACTCCCAATCTAAATTGTTTTGCATCGTTTCTGCTATCATATGCGCTATCACAATCGTTTTTAAGGATATGAAAATCTACCAATTAAAATGCTAAAGCGAGAGAATTCGTTAACTTCTGTTTTAGTGAAAGCAAAGATCATGGGAAGACTTGAGGTACTGCACCCCCGTACAAGCCGTCTATTTTTAGGACATGTTACTACCGAGTGCGTCAACCATTATTTCACTTTTAATCTTCCATATACCAACCAGTACTCTGTTTAGATTTAAATGTGAGCCCTATTGACATTATTCCATTTTCTAATCAGGGGGTGCTTCTAGTTGACGCTTTGCATTATCTGCGTTCCAGTGCGTCTTTCGGTTGAAAATGACCCAGATGCTTTGTACCGGATTCAAGACTAGGCTGCATGTGTGTCACAGCATTGTTCTGATGTTATCGTATAATAAACAACACTTTATCGAGAAGGAATTACAAACCATAACATTCAACTGTTGAAAAATGGATTACATGCCATCATTTGGCATAACTACTGACAAAATATATCTCCCTAATGTGCGAAAAGACTGTGGTGATGGTGCACCGAGCACATACGCACCCACATACTCCTTCTAGGTAGCCAATCAGGGGAAATCTTGTGGGTTCAATTACAAGCACCCGGATTGGCTGAATGCACGAAAACAACTCGGCGGACCGTAGCGTTGAAGATTTCGCATTGAAGAATTGGTCAGTGGTCGTTTGACGATTGTGAAATTTAGTTGCGTGATTTTCTGAATATATTTAATTATATTCACAGCTTACCCTGCCTCTACCTGAGTTTAAATTATCCAGTGGGTTTTCAGTCTGAGTCGGAGTTCAGGCTATTCGATTCCGATTACTATTCGGAAGGATACGTATACACATCAGAATATTGCACCCCAAATAGTATAAAAAGTACTGTTGAACAGGTTATCGAGGAAAAAAACCATGCTTCCGCGGATTTCCAAGTATTTAACCCCCTACTGTGGTTTAGTTCCTGCTTCAACAGAGCATACGAGACGCATAGAAACAGTTTAATTCATATGAGCTTCGAGAAGTCCATCAAAATATTAGTCGTCGTGAATGTCTTTAATAAGCTGTCATCATAAATGCGAGCCTTGGTAGTCCCCGTTCTATCGGGTCCGCGCGGATCAAGAAAGCTATTAGGTGGGATTGTTCCCCCACCAAAATCTCTCAATCGCTGTAGCCTGTATATCCAAGGCGTGAGTCATGATAATACAATAATGATGGTGGCAGGATGCTGCAAAGAACTGGCTGACGAGAAAACTATTGAGGATGTGCAGCCTTGTGCGGTGAATGAAGTAATTTCCACAGAGTGAGTAGCCTGGTGCATGCACGCGTGTTCGTGCATTGAGTACCAATTAAGAGCCGATATGTTATACCCAACCCAGCATCTACTACCGTAAGATACCTCTGTCTTTCTGTGTGTGTGTGTGTGTGACTGAGTGCGTGGTTGATTAATAGCCTTCGTACAGCTACATTGTTTTTTTCACTTATCCTTGCTCAAACTGAGTGCAAACTGAACATCTTTATTATGGACAGCAGTATACTGACTCGAAGGGGCCTGTCATGACTCACCAGTCAAACTTCCCTGAGTCTTGCTTTAGNGCGTATTCACTGAACGTGATACTCCGCAGTTTTGGATAGACAAAAGATATAATACGTTAGGCAACGTGAAATGTCTATCAATAAACGTGCCAGAATTATATCGATGCTTCCGAATTAGAACAAGCCATCGATGGTGGGTGAACATACACCAAGCACGTGCTTTCAGTCAGAATTGTACAATTATCGGTCCCATTGGTGACCATACAAGGATACACAGAATGGTTTCCTCCATGGGTGTTTAAGTCAGGTCCATTGCCAGTAGTCCGTACTGTCGAGGTGTTTATTTACTGGGTCTGTGGATTTCACTTTTCGCCATCCATTCAATCCAATGAAGGTTTTTGGTGGATGCAAGACGAATCAAACCACACAAAAAATGTTCTGCAAACATTGAACATACAAACATTATGTAATACAATCTTTAGTGACAGACCATGTCTTAAAACGTATGATGGAGATTCGCCAGAATCGGAATCATTTGATACACGATTTTGTAACAGACAAAAGGAAGCAAACAGTGCGATTGTGGCCACACCAGCATACTAAATGCTGACACATTCCCCTTATACTGCCATAATATCGTGGCAACGAAGAAATTATCCTCAATGAAAAGACGTACAACTATTCTGTAGGCAACTGATGCAGTTTTATAGATGGTGGCGGCTTCCAGCAACGCCAATATCGTCGTTTGAACCTGGTGTAGTAGCGGCTTGAGCTAAAGCTATCTGGCAATGACAGACTGGATGTTTGCTGGTCCCGCCAACATGCATAGACGTGTCAGATGCCTACTTGGCATCTTGTCACGAATTGGGAGCCAATAACGGGCGCGAACGTTCCTCCGTTGAAGTAGTGTAAAACTGAAGGACTGCCATCTTCAGAACGTCGTACACGTTGTCCTTCGGTAGCTTTGGGACTGTCTCCCTCATGGCGGACATTCGTTCGCTGGGGTTCACCTTAAATGCGTAGTTATATTTTAAACGCTGGCTGGGCACGCTGCGAGCCATAAATTGCGTTTCTAAAACAACAAACCAAACCTCAGAGTCGTGAGGGGTGATAAGCTACCGGCATATAATTTATGGTCAGCAAATTCATTTCCCCGTCATTTTCGGGTATAATTTCCTCAACCATTAAGCATCTGAGAAAAATCAAATATATTGTGTAACTAAATGAACCTGGAAAATAAAGTGCAAACCAACGTGCACACCAAGAAGAAAGTTCGGGCTCACCAATGAAGCTGTTCGACGTGACGGCTTGTCGATCAGAATTCTCTTGGATCTCGAAATGAGCGGGTGACCTGATGTTTCGTTGTCTGAGGTAGACAAAAACACTTGTGGTTTTCGTAGACGTCTATTTACGTACTATGGTACCGAAAATCCTATGTGACGACTAAACGATGGAAGTAAATAAATGCCGTAGTAAAGCGAAAGCGCATCACACGTGTTCGGTTGGTTGGAACAGGATCCAGCGGAAGGTCGTGTTCAGTAAAACAAATGCAGTAGAGTAATATCATTGTGAGAGTCAAAGTGGATTGGGAGTAAAATATTGACAGAAAATATCCTCGTGGATTACTTTTTTTCTTCGTAAAATCATCGTCACTAGAGCAGCCCCCGCCAGAAAACGAGCAAAAGCGTTCGAATCAGAACCGAGTTCGAAAAGCGGTCGAAACCATCACTAGGGAGAGTGGAAGTGCTGCAAGATACTGCTTTGCAGAATCTTTGGTATGTTTGGACTGTATTGCATTAGTCAAACACGAACCAGATTCGTTGCCTCGGATATCAGTATGGGAATCATATTGATGTATTTTCACTCCTTTCTTGGATGTGTTACAGCATCCGTATCGTTAGTTTCACTACGGTATCAGGTGGTTCTCGTCGTTTCTAGCGTCCGTGTTCGTTGATGTGCCAGAATAAATGACTGATCACTTGTGGTCCATGTATGCAACCACAGAAACATAAATTGTCTTCAACAACTAAATGCTTGTGAAAGTGTAGAGTGAACATTGTCGCATATGTATGTAGCTCGGATATGCCCATTGCTAATCACTAAGGATATCGTTCGTGGGACTCTGATCACCACATTCCAATAGAGTTGTAGTTCCCGATGGACAGTCACCAACAAATGGCACTCTGAAAAATGATTAGTGGGTGTCATTTTAAGCATTCGAAATTCATGACATCCTCTTCTGACGCGCTGTTTACCCAAACGATCTTAGATAACAAACGGATGGAGTTCCGGGTTCAGTCAGTAGCAGTTCTACGGTTTTTATTCTACAAATGGAAGATTTTTTAAAAATAAATCACTGCATTGTTCTCCATAAAAGGTCCATTAGGGTTAGCCAAGTTAGTGTAAGTAGTTGGCGCTTTGAATGACCAGCGACATTCATGTTTAAATCTACACTATTTTAGTAGACATACCGTACTGCCAGTCCAGTGGTGACTAACTCGTCGACTATTCGTGACAAATTCCGTTTTAATGAACCTCTGAATTATTCCACCTCAAAATCCAATGTGTAAATTGAAAAAGTAATTGATTTTCAGATCACTGATACGTAGGAGGAATTAGTACGAGGTCACGATCAAAGTCAACTCTTGGTTGTGATCGCGTCCAGTCTTTCTGATCTGCAAGTGTAACAAGGTCAACAAATTATTGATGCGTCTGATACATTCCAAGGTTAGTTTGAGCAATTAGGCGTAGGCAAATTTCAGAATTATTGATAACTTATACGATGGTCATGGATGCGAATTTGCATCACGGTGAGTTAAGTCAAGATCACTTTTGAAACATACCGCTTGATTCTGTTATTTCAGTGAATCGGTAATGAATGGTATTAGTAAAGCTAAGTTACGCAGTTATTGATTTATCCATGGATCCATGGTTTAATGCAGGCTGCAAATACATACGTTCGGTGAATCTTCTCATTAAAACTTCAATATCGTCAAGTGTTTTGTGTTCGAGCTAGCATATAGAGTGGTCTGAATGGAAAAGAACTGACTGTCTTTGCCCTGTCCCCTTATACAAAGTGGTGGTTGTCATTTGCGCAACTTCCAGATAATGGCTTGGACTGGCAGATCTGAATCATTCGCCGTGCCGTTCGACCTTGGACCACGAAATTTGCATCTCGTCTTTTGATAGATATCGATACTGGATGGCTTATCTCAACCCTGTCTTTTTAATGCTCAACAATGAAAAAAGTGAAAGGTAAACCACACGAAACGAGGACAGTACACAGGATGCGAAGAGAAAATTTGGCTGGAAAAGAGCTCGTTGATTCTGCGTTGAAGGGTTAAGGATAACTTAAGTTAGGGGATAGCAGGACAGGAGAAAACTGTCACAGAGTTTTAGTTATTAGGAAAATAGATGTTTGGAAATGTGGCTTCCGGGCGTAATTGATTTGTATGGATGAATAGAAGGTTGTGTATTGGACCTATTAAGAACAGCAAGTTGGAGGATCGATGAAAGAGGCACACTAGCGTGAACAAAAGACCAAAGTAATCACATTGGAATAAAAAACCAGCTGCTCGATGCTGCGCTACTGATCGCAAGTTCCATGTTATCGGCGATTTGTTGATACGGTATAGTAGTCAGGATGGAAATGGCAGTACAAAAACGCAAACTGGGACTCAAAACACTACAAAAAGTGAAATCAGGAAGAATTGATAAAAGCTGTGAACAAAGTCAATTTTATTCAGAAAGAAGCAAACAGGTGAAAGCCACAAGGGTCATTCAAACATTAGTTGTTCCTGCGTTTTCCAATCGGTATTTATGGGGTCCATTTGTAAGCTCCCCAACATTCAGCCAATCCGATTATTCGGAATCTCCGTTTCTGGCGGCTGTATTGTGATATTTGCATAGTGCTATCCAATCTCGATCCCTGATTAATGTTGTAAGGTGAATGGCCTTGGATTTAACTCAATCAAGAAGATGTGGAGGAGTTGGTTGAGGCTCACTCCCCCCCTCCCCCGGAATGAGCATAGTGTTCAAACGTAGGGTGAACTTCAGCCTTGTCAGTTTTCCTGTAGATAGCAAGCATCATTTATAGTGAAAGGGTAAAGTTCATAATCATAAAGAACAACTTTTCAATTCTGTGCTTGAATGTGGAAAGGCTATAAGAAAGAGGAAAACAGTGTAACAAAGAGTTTTTCAAAATTCTCCGGTTATGGGGATAAAGGGGATCACATATGCTTTATTATCATCTGATAGTTGTTGTGATCTTGTCTCTCGAGAAAATGAAGGGGGAAGCAGGAACAAATCGGCAAACTCATCAGGACAAAATTCGTGTTAACAACGGCAGAAAAGAGATGAAGAGGTCTTAGCATGGTGATAAGCGAGCGGTGGTGAGGTAGACGCTGAGGGTGAATCAGCAACAGAAAATGGCTTTACACAGTCCAGCAGTATCCCTGCCATAGCTAAAATATTCTAGTCTGAAGAGGGCGAGAAAGAAGTTCATAAAGGCTGCAAACCCGTTTCTAGCGGAAAGGGCGGTAGATTGTCCCAGAGGCAGGCAATGCAAGTTCAAAAATTCGAAGGAACTAAGATATGGAAAAAGAAGTTCGAAGGTCAGATGGAAGTTCGGATAAAGTGAATAAAATTCTATATTCAGATTGGGAGCATAAGAATTAATTTTATAGGATACAAATAAAAGATAGAATCTTGGCGTCGTTCGCAACGACTCAACCAGCGATAAGACTAAAGTTTGATTTGAGTACAACACAAGCAGACAATCGACAGTAAGTAATGGTCATGGAAGAAACACGGAAAGAGCTGTAAGAAAAAGAACTGTGTAGAGTGATATTATTGGCAAGCGCATGTATGGGATTAAGAGTTTGGGACAACAGATTACCGATAGGGGGAGGCGGAAAGGAAAAGAATGCACGATAGCACGCAACGTTGTGGGACGCCGGGTGTCATTGGGATAGCAGTCGAAATGGTTTTATCGGTTCGGCTTAAAAGTGGGCTGTGTGTCTAACTGATAAAGCAAGGGAAGAGTCCAAACTTGGTAAGTTTCACAAGTAGCCCGTCATGCCAAACTCGATCAAAAGCCTTATAGATAACAAGAGAGAATAGATGTGGCTCGCCACTGTGATGAATGGCGACTACCGAAACATGTGACTTGTATGCCACTGGTAAACAGAGGACCTGTAACAGCAGAAGACCTGTTAGCGGCCACTGGGGCGTTCAAGGCGATCCAAATCACAAAGAATAGAGCAAGGAATATAGAAATACAGAAACTTCTAGTGCAGAAGAAAATAACGATGTAGTTCGCATCGCACGAGATCTCATCAAATAAATCTGGAATGATCATGGAAGCATGAGAAATAGACACAGTCTCATGATCTTGTGGAACCGAGAAAAACCGGTGCTGGTTATTCTTATAATTCAAGATTTGCTCGTGTCATAGCAGAAGGGAATAAGACAGATTCAAAAGAGATCCGATCGTTCTCCGTGGTTTAATTTGGCATGCACAAGGTAAAGACAACCAAAAATTCATGTGATCAAGTGAAAAAGTTGTTGAAACCACGACCTTGTAACATGTAGGTCAAATCATGCTCCTTCAAGGTAGGAGTTACTACCAACGATTAGGTTTCACATAAACTAAATTCCAAAACGTTGGGCTGAGCTTGAGTCTTCAAGGTTTGGGGAATTCAGTCAGAAAATGTGCTAGCTCACGGATCAATCAATCGATCTACTCGCACAAGCTGAATGATAGGCCGATCAAACGATAATCAGTGATTCGCAGACCATGTAGAAAACTTGGAAGTACAGGAGAACCGAGTGACAAACAATGAAGCACGTTTGACGGATGAGGTAAAAGAGATCACTTGCAGTGCAAGTAAAAACGGATTTACTGAAGACCGCTCGCACTTCATATACATTCATCATGAACGGGATACGCTAAATGAATATCTCATTGGATTTTTTGGTCGAGATGATGAACCAAATCGGGGAAGATTCACTTTGGGATGGTGAGCCCTTTTTCACAGTTCTGTGACCAAATTGAGGATTGATGTCAAAGTCAAATCATACATATCACTAGGTTTAGTGTTCTTGTCCGCTACACTTTTCGCTTTACAATATATTTTCGATGAACAATAAATACAACCAAGTGTTTCGTGACCCAGTTTCTAACAGCGGGCGGATAGGTGAATGTAGCCCAGCGGTTAGATATGCACTTTTAGGTGTGCTGTTTATGTCCGATCGATCTGTCATTCAATCAATCGATACGTCACTTATCACGTTTGTCTGGTAACGTGCACATCCAGACAATGCGTGCACTCGTGTACAGCTCGACGTTATGCCTAAAACCAGAGGATCATGACATTGAAAAAGGACAATACAGGCGATGTAGCCATTCCTGGATTACAAAAACAGCGGGCGGTAATCATGTTCCCTTAACAGTTAGAAAATGATATGAAAACAGTGACTGTAGTATACCAAGGAAAAAAGGCACAATTAGGTTACCTTATTCCCTACTTAGCATTTGTCTAAAATAAAATTGGTAGAAGAAGAAATGTAGTACGGTGTGATAGCCAAATACAGCATCGCGCATAAAGTTGACTATTTTATTTCTGAAGAACATGCTCACATTGACGTGGATGTCAACGTAGCGGGTACTATTGTTTATTCAAGTCACATTTGTTCGATCCTCCCCTCCCCCCCCCACCCCACACTGGTCTTGAAGACCATCTAAGCGGGTCACAAAACTGCAGACCGTGGAGGTCAGGGGTTGAGATCATCATGACAGAAATTGTTTTCGATTTCCGCCGCCACCATCCACCTCCTACCTTTTTGTATTCACCCAGATTATCTTTGATTGGCCGCATTCCTCTTCCAGCAGGGTTTCATATTCAATAAATGGAAAAGTAAAAGCGATTATTACTATTATTAATAATAATAAAACAATAAACAAAAGAACAAAGGAAGGTTGATGAACGTGTGACGAGATGGGTACGCACTAAGTACGAACCGCAATAAACCTGCCGTGCATTTGCTAACAAAACTAAATGTATCTATAACACACCTTGATTTAACCTCGGTCGGCGATGTTTGGTGGGTCTTTAGACCGAATTCCATTTCTCCGTATCCGCGTACAAATACTAACTCCGTTACTACACCAAACCAGGCGATTTATCGTAATTATAAACCTGTTGTGGTATTGGTAGGAGCCAATACAAGCAGTCTCCCGTAGACTCTTGATCAAAGTTAAAGATTTATTATAGGAAATACTTAAAGCTTGTTACATTCTGTGTTCCTTAAGGTTTTTGATACATTTGAATCGATTGAAGCGACACAACAAAGCGACATTATAAATGCCATACAACGTATAGTGTGTGAAAAATACTATAAAGTTTCATTGTTTTATACCTTTTTATGAATGTTGAATGTAAGACAAAGCAATGACTCATCAAGTTCGTGTTTGAAAGAATCCGTTGTGGTTTCACAAAGTACGTGAACTTGTAGAGAATTCAAAATACTTAAAGGGTACAAGAATGACGCTAGCACTCAAGTTGACATCTTTGAAGCATTAACTTAAATGAGTGTCTTCCGAAACAAATGGTGGTCGACAACGGGAATAACATAGTGGGTTGCGGTTATGCAATATTTCAGACACCACCATTAGTTGTCCTCATCTTTGAAAACATGGAGTGGAGTACAACCTCAATGATTGCAGTTTTTCTCTATAGGTAGTAAAACGCAGTCCCCGGACCATCTTGTTTGTCAGTCTTTGTGGACGATCCCAAACGTAGCGATCGCTTTGCAGCAATAGCTTATAGGCTTGAATGACCTACTTAATGTGGTACAAAGGTGTCAGAGACGCGTTTAAGTAGACTGACAAATCTGGATGCCTTAGAGTTATACACGACCCCCTGGACCAGTTAATCGTCTTGGAAGTCGTCTTGAACGGCGACATCAAGATCCTTCTCATTCGAGGTATATAGCAATTGATATTCTGTTTATCGCAATGATTTTTGCCAACAAGTTGCTAATGTCCCAGGATTTATGGAAACTTTTATTTGTGACGTTGCGATATCACCATACATTTCGATGCACAGAATTCAATTTCATTTTCGAGTGAACATCCAGGAGCTGCACCGAGTGTTTCCCGAACAACCAGAGAACCCTTAGGCGTTTTGCTGTTCCCGAATTTGGCTTTGTCGGAAGACTTTATTGTTTATCAAAAGAAGACAAAAATGCATGAAGACCTGGCACTGATGCTTGCGAAACCTCTCGACCAACGTCTATAAAGCCATGTAGCACATCAGATATACAAACTATCGGGCTACGTTGCTGAACGAGCTCTGCGATTCAATCAAGTACCAGTACCTGGATTTCATAGTTATAGAGTTCCCGCAGTTGTATGTTTTAGTTTACACGGTCATACGTTGCATCCACTGCATCACCATGAATAACTGCTTTTATCCATTCCTCGCCTGCTAAAAGAAACTTACTGATACACGATCATTGTTGCCGAAATCCATGTTGGGATGGAGATAATTCGCTTTGTTTCTGTAAGTGAACCGTTACAAACTGTCTGACATACGCACTATTCAGCATTTAAGCTGCCTCCTTTGTAGTGGCTGAAACACGCCGTCAGACTAAACGCTGTAACTCTAGATATGACTGTGGTACAAGATGCGCTTAGCTACGAAAACGCATGGGAATAGTTTTACCGTATATGTCAGCTGAATAGGCGAATATTAAAAAGAATTAAAATTTTCATTCAGTTTTGGGGGCTTTTCTCGAAATGAGATGACTGCTCCGTGTTCGCAGAACGATATTAGTTGAACACGAAATAGAGAATAACCACAACGACAACAGTAACGAATTTGATTTTCCACATTTTCCATTATTCTTGATCTCACAAACCTGCATAAATCGGTCGAATTCAGAGTCAACTGCTAGCTGAGAGTCATTTGGATTTGGTTTGTCTTTCTCCTAGGTGGTTAACTTTGACTATCCATGAATGAATCATGAACGGCTGTTGCCATCGCATCCTTCTGACTGAACATCTTGACATTGATGGTCAAGCGGTAAAGGCAATCAAATTATCGCTCCGGAGGATGCATGTACAAATCCCACCGCCACCGACTGACTTGCCCTGTTCTCAGGGTAATGTATGGCAGACCTTTGATTGACCGCTTCCCCCTTCCCGAAAACAATTATGATTATATATTTACTAAAATGAAGTAAAATAAAAATCAAACATGGATTTCCTACACTGCTTTGATTACTGCTTTGCTTATTGGGCTGAGCAGACTTTGAGTGCTTTCTTTCCTTCTTAAGTGCAACCGCGAATTTTTTCGACCAGACAAACATTACTTTGCAACAAGTAGCCATTCGAAAAACCACTATTTTAATCAGTTCATGTGTGCATTATAAAATTAATATTTTTTTATTTTTCTTTACGGTTCAGCATTAGTTCTGTTGGTAAGAAGCTATCTGCGTAAATAAACAGGGTATTCAGTGCCTGGCCAGTCAATCAAATACTTAAACAGGATATTATTGCATCGGACATCTTAATCTAATTTCCACTGCTTAGATGCTACGTCTAATCGAACGCTTCATTGGTGTCGTTCATTTCATTTCATTTCAATACAGTACATTACAATATAATGTAATATATATCAATAATTAAGAATAAGGTGTTCTTGGAAATAAATTAAAACCACGAATTACTGGAATTGAATTCATCAATATTCGGAATATCATCCAAACTAGTTCAAATTTAAAAACTAAAACAGATTGAAAATGACTAGTTAGCCTTTCCTATACGTGCGAGGTTATTGGTAAAAATTAACACAATGCTCTTTTGCATTGGTTATTTAAACTTGACTACCGCATGATCTAGACCAACCAGACAAATAAACGGATTTTTCGAATGCCCATCTATTGGTGTGTTCGCAACGAACTACTAGTCATGTGACTTAGTTCCGAAACAGTCCCATTTCTATAAGCATCATTCAAGACGGCAGGTCTCCATATGCCTGTTCGTTCTACGTTCGATCACATCCGTGCAACCAATCGATTCGGTCACATGATTCAATCGTTTAATCAGTGTTCAACATAGTTGTTGATGATTTAGGCGAATGATGGCCGAAGTTTGATTGTGCCACTGTCTTCAGGTATGGTAATTATCCAACAACCCATTGGATTACGGAAACAATGGGATAAAAACGTTGCCACCACAACACTTAATGCAGTTGGAAACAGGGGAAAGCAAACATGCTCCTCGAATGCCCCTCCCCCGGGGTCAGTCTGTTTCATTTAGTCTCTACAATCCATCACTGCAAGATAACGCGAGCAAGGTGGGGTATCGGTAACAATGATTGTCTTTTTTAAGCACCGATCTTACTAGTCAGATTTAAAAAATTGACTTACCAATCGAGGTGAAACTTTCAACGCAACATTTAGCGCATGCAACCCCCTACTACAAAGCACGGCGAGCAAATAAACATCCATTCACCCTTTTTGATCTATCTGAATAACAATCGGAAATCATGGATCACAGAGGAATTCGAATGATGCTAGTGGAATTAGGGTACATAGTATCCAAGTTGGTATGATGCTGCCCCGTGCGGTTCGAACGTATTCGACTTCTATAGGTGTAGCTTATGAATTCTATTGCAGCATGGTCCGATAGCGGTAAGCAATGGCTCAAGCGTTCATCGCGCATAATTTACTGGTGTCAGCGGAGGGGGACACACATACAAACACGAGAGGCATACGCGTACTAGCAAGATAAACAACCGATATATATGCCATGAGAATTGAGGCGTGTGTGACCGAAGCCCGTCTCACAATCGTCCCCCGCACTTCAACGGGAGGTAGAGAAATCGGTGTTGTATGGTAGTCATCCCGACATCGCTGGGCGGTTTGTCAGCACCGGTGAGGTCAACGCGACAGCTTAAAATAATCCGAGGACATCTTGAAACGATACTGGGACAACTTGAACTAGTCGCCAGACATCTTGAAATAATGGTCAGCCAACTTGAAATGAGTCCCGGACATCTTGAAATGATCCGATGACATTTTGATATGACATTGGGACAACTTAACTTGCAAAATATATAGTTTACTCAACAGAGGCAGAATGATAGCACAATTATACTATCAATACTGGGAGAATAACTTCTCCAGGATTGGAAGAGAGACCACGAATTTGTTTTTCGTACTAGTGGAGTATCGAAATGCTCGGTCACCTTGAAAATAGGCTGTTGTCTGGTTCAAACGAATAATGAGGTCAACTTTGGACGACATAATCAACATAATTGTAAATAAACAGCATTGTGTGGCAAGTGCAAAACTGTTTTTAGTCGCATAAAATGTAACAAACAATAGCGTAATGTTATAGAGAACAACCGCCAAGTGATCTATTTGTCACCTGACGTAATAAAATGTCTGTACAATCCTGATGTTTAGATCTCCATTTAAATCCGTATGTGTTATACATAAATTAAGTCTTCCACTCGGAGTTGGAAAATTCAATTGAAATACAAATAGCCAGTGAACTCGTTCGTCTCAAATCCTTGTCACCGTACACACGTAGCTTGGTACCGTCAATAGTTGATTAATAGAGACAAGTGTCAAATGTGGAACAAAAATCACTCACAAGCGCTTTTAGGTCTTCATGACCACGAAATAACACGGACTGTTGGCACCACTGCTACCATGGTAGTATCCCTAACATCCTGCTCACTACGAATCCCACGTTTGATTGTTGACTTCACGACAAAACCTGCGCCACTTCGCCAATCTCGTCTCCTGAAAGTACAGTTATTGACCAACAAAAATAAGCCATTATCGATCGTTGGTCCTCCCTGAGTGAAATATGCCGATTGATCGATAACTTTTCAACCCTATGTTTGTCCGAAGTTTATGTTAAACATGTGACTGTCTACAGTGCGAGGAGCGGGGGGAGAGTGCGGGACGCATGCGTTAGTCACATGCCTGGCCTTGCACGTGTCGGTACGGCCCAGTGCAGTCTCGCTTGTGTGTGTGTGTGTGCGCTTGTGCGCTAACCAGCTGTGGGTGCCACTAATGATTTGTTTGTGTCTGAGAGCCAGCTGGTGGGATACCCATCACACGTATCGTTCTGCTGTCAACGCTTGCAAACAAAGCAGAAGCAACATGCAAACTATCTGCTCATTTTCTTTCGTGTCGTTGGGACCACAAGTATGTGCACAACGCGAAGGCCCCCTCGACTAACGCAGGTGCCAAATAACTGACAAACATCACTGTTCCTACTATTCTCAAACAAAAGAACAGCGGTAAATTACGTTGTTTGTTTACTGATCACACAGATCATCCTAAGTGAGAGNTTTCGTGAAATTCATTAACTGATTGAAAACCAAATACCATGACTGCACTGAAGTAATTCGGAATATTTATTCTGTAGATAAAAACGTGAATGCGCGATACAGAGAGAACGTGTCACTCGCTACTGGAAATCTTTGCGTCATCTTTGTCAAAGGTCATCAGCAATCCTGAACCGAAATGTGGCTTCAAATCTAGGTTCGAGAGTTGTTAATCTAACACATTAACCACTTGATCTATCTGACCAATCTTTAGCACCCTCTTCGCATCAACATTACACGATGTGAAGTTATCGGATGAACAAAGATCCGCTGGGCACCACTGATCGAAATCCCCAAAACATGAGTTATCAAAAGACCCACCAGATTTGAACTTTAGTGAAGGAGTGGAGAATGGTTTGTCTGAGTAAAATCGAGGTTCCCAGTTTTGAGGTTGTTTCAGCTTTGCACATTCTGGTACGGTATAAATATGCAAGCATATAAGCTTAATTTGTAAAACTAACTTCATCACACACACACAAGCACGAAGACACGAGATTAGGATGACAAAATGTGGTACCAGTACATACTTAAGCATCGTCTGACGATGTCCATATATGATAGAACACGAGCCGTGCTACATAGCTTATTGCCAGTACCCGACGCCGTTCATCGTAGCTGTAGCCGTCACGATTCATGGCTTGATCGGAAATGTTAAAAATCTGACATTTGAGCATATATGATTATTGATTATTCTTTTAAATTCTTTGAGGTCCGACAGGGTTTTGTATCAGAAATTAAATATAGTTACCCATACTCATTGATTATTGTGAAAAGATAAATTATATGCGTTTCAAAAGGCTTGCTATAAAATCGTCGCTCACTAAATACTGCAAGGGTGCCGATCACTATTAGTCCGACGCGTCATCACATCGTTCACGAGGCAACCAGTTGTAGTTGTGTAGGAAGAACGAGCAGGTCATTGTCGCAAAGAATTAAGGAGCACAAGCTGGCGTGGCTGAGTACGGGGATAAGGAAAACGGCGACAAGTGCAGTGTTAGAACATCTTGGAGACACGGGTCATCAGGCAAACGAGGACGCATTCAAGGTGATCTACAAAGTACCAACAAACCCATCTAAAGCTCTGCGTCAACGGCACCTTGCTACAGCCGAGGCGGTGGTTATTCGCCTACTCAATTCACCGCTTTGTTCTCAAAAAGCGGTTCGTTTAGTCACTTTACCTGCCCTGGTCTAAACCTGACAGCCGACTGGAACGACCGTGACCGTTGTCATGACCAGTGGGCGATTGAGCTATTGTGTCAGCAACTACGTTGATCGCACAGGACCAACAACAGCGCATCGCTCGTGGTAAACCGTAAGCACAAAATTCACCCCCGATCTTAGTTACTGTGGTAATCACCGAAGCGGTGATTGAGTTATCGTCAATGTCCGAACAACTACGACCAGTTCAGCTTTTGCTGTAGGGCACACCAAACAGTACGTCACTATTCGTGCTCATCTATACTCTTGTCTAACCTAGCTGTCTCGTGCATATCAAACGGATTCACCGACCCACCGAATCAACGTCCGTCACAGAGCTCGACAAGATGCAAGAGAGCGAGAAGGCAGATTGTCAATCGGGGGTAGAAAAAACGTGTGATCAATTAATCGTTGAGGTGCGTTGCACGGAAGCGCATCCAACCACAGTGTTTTTTTCACAATTCAAAATGACAGCTGCTCAACTGAAAGTGTTAATTTCTCAAATCAATTTAAAACGTTATAGAAATCACATCAACTTAGGGAAAGTCAATAAACGTGGTCTTTTGAGATTTCACACGAAAACGTGATACCAGTCTGAAAAAATGCACCGCTTAGGATAACCTATCCTAGTGTTGAAAGAGCTTCATTTCAACTGCTATAACAGTCTTAGGCAGGCATGTGCACACAGTGACATCATGAGCATCATTAGATACTTGACCAATTAATAGAGACACAGGTCTACCAGCAAATGGTCACAAACTCCAATGAAGTCTGACTTTGACGTATCATTGTAGACAGATTGTCTGCGATTGTTTAGCTATTCGGCTTGTACGTTGACACATTGGTTCCCTCCCCCGCCCCCCTCGACCGGTCTACAGACCGGCTATGCATGTACGCTATAGTTAAACGCACTGCCATTCAGTTAACGCGAACTCATCACCGACGTACCAGTGCGTGGCCTTGATAAAATTTCGCATCGTGGAAACAAATATTAAGACCAATTTAGAAATACCAGAAGCTATCTATATTCCTTGAAAAATATGAATCTTCTACGTAAAATAATCGCTGCGATAACTTAAAAAGGAGGATAGGCTTTAATTATATTTATCGTGATAATGCATGTGGCAAAATTGGATTTACCGTTGAGATCAAATAAAAAGCAGAACACAATTAGATGAGTGAATTTGTACAGTGGAACTTACTTGCTAATTAGGTGAAGAATAAATTTGGGATATTTTCTTCTCTTCAGCGTATGGAATGATATTTGGGGATACCACTCATATGTGAAATTCCGCAGACTCCTTCGTCAATTCATCATTTCCAGTGGCTCGCGAAAGGAAAGTTTGAAAAATGCATTCCCAAATCTGCTTTCGTTTGCCCTGAGAAACCATCAATGGTTCGGTGCAACTTGTATTGCGCAAACGCCCCATAAGTTACCCACGTATTTTCCATTTATCTCCAGTGCCGTCTTGTCTACAACCTGGAAATTTTGAACACTAGTCACCGATCAAACTGGTGTACCGGCTGCATAAAAGAATTAGACTGGAATCACTTGAAGCAGCTTCTAACTGTTTTCAATAACACTCTAAAGGAGCCCATTTTGGGTCTGACCACTACTGCTCTGTAGTCTAATATCCACTTAGTTACAGGTCACAAATTCAGCCAACGCTGTTCTCTAACAAATAGTGTCGCGGTACCGATCTGGAGTGCCACGCACTGATAAGTTAGAATCTTTTAATGGTTTCTGCATAGCACTCGGTACGTTACTGGTATAACATACTAAACGAGGAGCGAATTCATGGCACGGCAATTTTCAAAGCTGGCTCAGTTATGGTATAGAGAGTCATTAAAAAACGCCTCGCTAACTATGGTGGTAAGAAACATAACCCCGGGAAATTATTTCAGAGTACAACACTTTCATTTTCACATAATGTCTCTTACGAAACCAAGTAGAGGGAATAATTTTCTATCAGACAATGTTGCAAATAACGCTATGTATCTCACAAAAGTTTAGCTGTTGTAAAACAATATTTATCTGTTTCGGTTGCATGATAAGATGTTTTCACAACAGACACATATCTTTCCATAAAATGAACGAATTGAAGAAGTCCATTAATACTTCAGGGATGAGAAATAGGATGCAGTACACGGTTTGGTCATGGTAATTGAATGACGCGGACTCAAAGATTGACTAAAAACCCGTTGAATATCGCAAAGTCAGGTACAGCCCAGACAAGCTGTGAATACAGACGGTTATGTTAAGAAAACCATGCAAATAAATATCACAATTCACAGTCAATCATTGACCAATTCTTCATTGTCCAAATTGTCATATATATGAACAGATTGTTAGCGTTTCTGCATTCAACCAATCCGATTACTCACACTGGGGTTCACAAGGATGATCGGAATCTCCGCCTGCTGGGTGGCGACCAGGATGCTGTGGTGCCGTCCGATCTGGCTGCATGATTGGCACAAACTCCCTCGCTCAAAACGGTCTCCTCATTTTGACTTACTTTCCGGCGTTATGTCCATAGTGTTGCGCTGGTTGAGGCTTCCGATTCTCCCGATGGTAACACATCTCCTTATTCAAGATGACTGACACACATCGCCACTGCAGTCATATCCAAACGACCATTGCAATCACTTTCTCACCCTACCGTATCATTATATTGCTACTGTGTGAGGCATTCAATATGGTCATGATGGATTAACTCGAGTGCTGCCCTCACGAACCATGACCTTAATAACTAATACCGTTCATCATACGACGCTACCACGTGATTCACGCTATAGAAGTGCATCACTCAGACGACGCAGTATGGGCTCGTTCGGCTTAAGTCGCAGTTGTACCGGTGAACTTTGATGATGCATCCATCCGATTTCGCTAGGGCCCCACAACCGGCGGTGCTTTAGCTGTAGCTCACGGCAAACAATAGTCGGAAAATGCCGCGAACATAATTTACCACATAACTGAGATTGCTTCTTCTCTCACTCCCCCACGCACAGCTTTGTGTGAATCAGCAACTGAGAAGATTAGACGACATATTAACATGTAGCGACATTTGTCTTCTTTCTGTATTGATGAAATGAAAGTCAAAATCAAAGTTTTATTATGGGAATAACTTCCAAGCTCGTGCTTCCCTTATCCCCATAGGATATTTACACAGATGAACTGTTACACGTCGAAAAGGAGTCACATGGAGTTTCGAATAGGAGATAATGGATAATGTAGGCTACAGTGAATTTGCGTTTACTTTTAGTGGTGAACGAATGTGAGGTGTGACAAAGTTTCATCGAGTCTCTGCTTGAAAGATTCAATAGTGAATGCACAAACGACATGAGATGGAAGGGCGTTCCAGGAACTGCATACTCTGACTGCGAAAGACTGGCGCTGACATTCCAGTCAACACTTTGGAATCAGTAGCTTGAAACGGTGTCCCCTTAGATGTACATTGTTTGATGACATGAGCAGCGATCGATACGGATAGTTTGGGTTCTGCAGTATTTGATACGTCAAAATCAAGTCTCCCCGAGTTCGGCTGTACTGAGCAGAATATAGTCCCAATGATCGTAATCTCTCCTCATATGTAAGGTAATGCAATTCCTTGACCACCTTGGTGGCCATCTATTGTGGACGCTCAAGCATCTTTCATTCATCTTTTATTATTCTAGTCATCTTTTTGTATGAAAATGTCGCGAAAACATTTCACGTCAAAAGTCCATCCTGTAGGGTCGAAAGAATTCATCACCAGAGCCAAATTGTGTAAAGCCGTTATCGTAAATTCCACTGTTCTTCGAAGCTACGCCGCTGGTTTCTTCCTGTACTACACCGTTTTCCATCAAGTGTTAGCTCATCCTCACCCCCTATTGGCTTGGCCTCGACCAACAAAACTTTAGTCTTGACCCACAGTCCTTTAATCAAAAACCACGATACTTTAATCACTACTCGCAGTCCTCTAGCCTCGATGCACAAGATCTAAGACTGGAAACAGTATTCCCGTCATAAATTTGAAACTGAGCAATCAGAAGCATGGATTGGCCCATGTATCCATAGCTGTTGTCAAGGTGATTTTCATTTTCTGATACGTTGTGCAAGCCCGTGTTGCTGAATTTTCTGCACAAACTTTATTCATGCTGTTGTGGGTGAGTCAGATGAAAAATTATCTGAGTAATCTGTATTCATCGAACGCTGCAACATTTTATTTTCGATAAATGTTGATGTTGCAATGCTTGATTGAGAATTGGGAATGTGTGGCGATCGCATGCCGCGCAGTCAACCGTCTTAATTTTATCGAATGTTACAGCCTGAATAAACTGATGGCAGTAATGGGAGTGCATTTTTGTTAACGTTGTTTATTATCCGTGGACTGTTTATGAATCCCACCCAGTAAAATACCCAAATTGAACACAGTAGCATGCTCTTCTGTTACATATACCTTCAAGTAGGAATGTCGTACAAAGATTACTTGCATGTTTTCAATCGGTTTCTACTAGGCTGCTCCATGCCAATCGCTACTGAGCAACCGGGTTCTCCTGTTGTTTTAATCTCTGGCAATGCTCCCGTTCATTGAAGAGCTTTGGATGTGCAATTGCATGCCAACCACCAAATTTGGTTTCTTCCACCACACAAACCCTCTTTTAACTCACATTCCATTTCTTAACCAAGCACTGGAATATGAAAATTTGGAGAAAACAGTGTTTCAGTATACGTTGACCTCAGAATAGTCCGATACTTCTGGTCTGACTCATCCACTGCGACAGTACTAAAGTGTGTGCGCTGACTCCCAAAGGATAGCGGATCGAGGCCAAAGCATTGCAGGTTTTGGCTACCGAATTATGGGTCTAGTCTCAAGAATTGAGACTTTTAGCTGAAGAATGATGGATGAAGGTGTAGAGACAATTTCGGAGTTACCGCAATGGATGCTATATAGAAAGAGTACAGCAATGGATGCACATCTCAACGATAAAATATGGCGACCTGGGCAAACATACTTGATGTTACATCCCTAGTCGTATGGACATTTTACGGACAAGCTTTCGGGGGTAGGGAGGGTATTATGTAAAAGCAAATGATCACGATGCTTTCTCACGAGTTGAAAGAACCGTAAGTTGTTCTGATTTATGCTTTCATTAGTTTTATTTCCAACTGTATTACTCGTCGACTGTGTAGGTCAGTTGTGTAATTGTTGTTTCATTCATCAGCTAAGATGTATGGAAACTGATTAGGATCACTTGATGGCATGAAATATCATTGTCGAGACGTATGAACAATTAGTTAAAAATGGACCAAGGTGACATTTTTGGCCGTTCTGGAAGATATTTTCTCTATAAAGCTAACAGATGCAATCCCCTTTAATTTTTATTTACGAGACACGACGTTTGGGCACGTCCTTTTAGAAGGTACATTCACCGCCATCCTTTTTATTCTGTGATGCCTAAATATGATCTTCAGAACCACAACCGTCAGAAAACTTCGTTATTCCTCTAACATGAGACTATTTAGGATGTACTAAGCGACCAGAATAGAACTTTATTCGGGGTTGTGGTCTGACCGATTGTTCGAACTATGACTTTGCGAGGTAGACGGTGTGGTTCGATACGGTGTCTTACTAAAGGTTGTATCATTACAATAACCTTCACAGATGGTAGAGGCAAGATAACAATCCTTCAGACTTTAAGCGTATGTTAAGGGTGTCTAGGTGCCTTCGGGGACTTTCAAATTAGTTTTTTCTTCAGCGAAAATTTCACCCCAATCAGTTATAGGTCCACCCCGATAATTGCGAGAGCTGTACGCCGTGAACTGTTTCCTGGCGTTATGTATACCGACCAATCTGGATTATCCAGATTGAGTTCTTTTTCATCGCTGCAAAACACTCTGCCCTAAACTTTATTTCTCATAGTGCGTTGTTCCGTCCACTGTATTCTTACCTTCTCAACATTGAAAAAATGAGCAATCTAGATAAAATAGTTTTTAGATATATAAGGAGATATTGGTGGTCTCGATAAAATTTCGCTAACAGACCTTAATCCGGAGATTGACCTAGTGTTTTACAATTGTTAAGTTGGGGCAGAGAAAATCTTTGGATTCACTGAACTAGCAAACTGAGATCAAAGCAAGTGGTTGAACATGGGACAAATTGTAAGGATTTCAGAGGAAAAATTCTGAAACGGAGAACGTCGGAGACTAAAGCGCCCGCAGCAAGACGCATAGTTGGAAGCGACTCTGGAGAGAACCAAAGACTAGGGTCTCATTTATCAATCAGTTTTACTCAAATGAGTCACTCCGTGTTTATTGACCAGGTTACCTGTCTTGAGGTCTACTAGCTGATCCACCAACCGTAATATGAGAATAAGCTTCATTTAGATTAATTTTGTCGATCCCCTATAATAAAGACCAATAGACGTGGAAAAAAGTGCTACACGCAAACATTTTACAGAAAGAGCACCTGCTAGTCTTGCGTTTGTGAGTAGTTTGCGCGCACCACGAAGTGGATACTCGAGTTCGTAAAGTTGGCAAGGAGAAATAGTTGTCAAGCTACAGTCGAGTAAAATAAGAGCATTGAACTAACTAGAATCCATAGGGAAGTGTCTTAGTCCTCGAAAACGAGTGCAAAATGATCACCAAATCCCTTGCCGAACTCCAGCTGACTAGAGATTTGGCCTTCGGGAGAAACAGGAATGTAGTCCTCGGAGATATTCGGGGGAAACGGGGCCAGAAAGTGTATTGAGTACCACTTGGTAAACATCTACGTGACTCGTATCGATACAGATTTAGATCGACGAATGAGAAACCGGTGTGCTGGATGGATCAAAGTCCACCCGGTTCAAACAGAAATCATATACCAATGTTATTCTTTTTTTAATCATTTTATTGCAGTAGAAGAGCCGTTACTTCTGTGGCATTATTCTTGTATTTCGATGTTCGGAAATTCCGTCACTATTTCATATTTCTATTGAAACAATGATTCCGGTTCCTTATTTGCGTCCATTTTGATTATTACAACCTACCCTTGTGCGTAAACCAATCAGGCCATTAAATGAATGATGCGCTTAGGTAAACGACAAGCTGACAAAATCAGGGAAAGGGATTTCAGACAGGTATTGATGGAGCTCGCCAACCCAAGACATAGGGACCAGTTCCTCGCAGTAGCAGATAAAATGGGGGATATCACAAATGTGGATCTGTCGGTAGACTCCGAAGTCTACACGAGATACAGGAAGAAACCATAGAGGATTTTACCCGTTTAACCGGGCTACAACAGCCCCATTAAGTCAACTCCAACTGATAGTGTACTATAATGAGAAGGAATCACTGAAGACACGCTCACTGGAGCGGACTTTGGTTCCAAAGGTTCTTTCTGAGAGGATTCCTTTGCTATTTAAAAAATGAAAATATCGTTTCGTGAACAGTGGGGTGAGGGGGATCAGGCCGAAGGACGGTGGAGCACCCAAGCGAACATAAAAGCTTTGCAGTCTGGCCCAAAAAACGGGCTGACCACTTAGACCTAGTATCAGAACCTTCCTGCATAAAGTGGAGCATAGGACTTCTTGTAACTTACAACAATGTATCGGTCGAAGGTAACAAGTGGTTTCAGCTACATTTGCATTCTATAGATGATAATTCGGTGGCAGTGGTCGAGTTGTGGCTGCTCTCAGATGAGTTTGTTAGCACTCAGTATTCCACTGGCTAGTCAGCTAGGAGCGTAGATAGTCAAAATGGGAGAGTTGGAGTCTCAGTGCTCCTGTTGATGGCGGCACCCTTCGAACAATAGGATGATTGATAGTTAGTCAAGCAAACTATTTCGGTGCCTCAGGACAACAGCAAGCATGCGACATAAAGAGAGATAGTTATCATATACTGTGATTGCAGTCCCTCAACTACACCAAATGAGAACGGGAATGTGGTTATTTTTTAAGGAGTTGGTAGATCTCCAAAGGAGTATACTTGTATTGAGGGTTTCAATGTTACATAGGCATTCTGGGGAGATAGGTTTTTACCCCAATGAACCTTTTTCATTTATACTTCTTCTTATTGAATACAGTGATATCATTTTCAGTAAATGGGAAGTGGCCAATCAAGGCGCCACCACACATCACACTGATAACGAGGAAAGTCAGGCCGTGGTTAGGGGATTC
>UZAN01047279.1:4031-24289 GCA_900618425.1 Echinostoma caproni
CCCCTGTAATTTTCGCATCTAGATCTGTCACCCTTTTTTGGGACCGGGACTAAAATTGAAGCCGTCCAGTCTTCTGGAAAATCTTCCCTTTCCCAAATGGTATGGAAAAGAGAGTGCAGCGGATCGATCAGAGTTGGTAGGCAAGCTTTGAGTAAATCTGGTGGTATCCCGTCTTCTCCAGGGACCTTCCTGTTTTTCAGAGTGACTGCATTGATGATTAGGTGTTAGGTGGGTCGCAATTGACGTCGTAAGTCTCCGAACTGCTTGACATCTGTAGAGAGCCAGATTGGTTTGATGGTCGGTTGAGCAGCCCGTCGAAGTGTCCAACCCACCTTTGCATCTTTTGCTCGGTCCCTGAATAAGTTGGCCTGTGGTGCTGCGCAACATTGGTTCTAATGTCTGCCTGTTTTCTGCTGCGACAGGAATTAGACGGAAAAGCTCTTCAAAATTCTCTGCGACGGTTGCAGCCTCTATATTATCTACAATCGCCCTCCAGTATTGATTACGGTTACTTTTGGCAGAGCGTTTGGCTTGACGACGGAGAACACGAAATTCAGGAGAATTAATCAGCCGCACAGCACTTACCTTTGCGGACAACTGCAGTGTACGCTCAAAAATCCAGTCTCTCTTGTTGCAAAGAATCTCACCTAACTGCCCCAGCGCCGCTTCTCTGATGAACGTTTTCAGTGTAGACCACTGTGCGTCGACAGTTGAGTCATCAAAGAAAGTTTCAGTTATGTTGGAAGCAGTTGCGTTCAGCAGCGCCTGCCTTCTCTTAGGTCGTTCCAAGAGCGCGAGGTTGAATTTGCCCTGGAGACGAGTTTACCAGCGAGTAATCAGGTGAATCTTGAAGCGGGCGCGTTCAAGGCTATGGTCTGAACCGATCGTGTTTCCAATTTCTGCACCGCGAACAGCACACTTCGAACAGTAGTCTTCTACCGAAGAGGCCCAGCGAGCACGTACCAAAATATAATCAATTTGGTATGCTGTTCGACCATCATTTGAGTACCACGTGACCNCCGGAGTGCTGAAAACGAGTGTTGGTCACGACCTGCCGGTTAGGTTCAGCAAATGTGACTAGGCGTTCGCCATTTTCGCAGCGTCGACCAAGGCCGAACTCTCCGAGAACATGCCTAGTACGTTCGTCTGATGGACCAGTGTGTGCATTCCAGTCTTCTGCGACAACGAGAATGTCGCGTCTCGGACTGTGGTTCACTGCGTCTGGAACTTGGTTGTAGAAGTCTTCCTTGATGGGCTCTTCCGCATGTAACGTTGGAGCATATACAGCTATGACAGTCAGGTTAAACGGCTTTTCCCTGGAGCGCACTATGGCAATCCTGGGAGGGATTGGTTCCCAGGATATCATGGCATTGTTGGTCCGGCCGCTCACTGCGATTGCTATCCCGTGCAAACCGGAGTTGTCAGTTGGGTCGCTGTGGTATAACCGGTAGGTTGCGTTGCTATGTGGTACGTTTATTAGTTTTGTGCCACAGTTAGTCGGAATTCGGACAGACAAGAGATGTCTGCCTTGCAGTCGTGCAGTGATCGCATCATGATACACTGGCTTCCTGTGTCAAGCAATGTTCTAACATTGCAGCAGGCTTCGTGGATGCTGGATCTGATGCACAGATGGTTTAGGTTCCCAGCTTGCTCATGTGTCATTTGGGGGAGCGCAGAGCGCGTCGCCTCCCGGGAACGCCGTAGCATGAACGTGATGTACTATTGTAAGGTGATCCATGAAGAAACTTGGGAATGAGGTACAAAGTGACGTCCCGATCATCGCTCGGCTTTTGTTCGAGGGTGCACATCTAACCCTTGCACAACCAGATGTGACCTGCAGGGTAACAGGGTAGAATTGTTGGTAGCCGGTAGCCGTCAGAACGGTTCATATGCCTTTCGGATGGCTCTGCGTCAGGTCAGAATTCTCAACGTGTCTGTGAGGTAGCATTCCTCAGAGTTTGTCCTACTCGAAAGAGTGGGTAAGTGCCAGTGGCCTTATTTGGTGGCGGGCCACCTTCACACACGTCGCGATGCTGTCAGCAGACACTTGGGGCATCTGAACGGGATATCGGTTGCCAGCCAAAACCCCCACCACGTCCTCTAGCATCGCCGCTGATTGTCCGCGACCGATTATTCAGTGAGGTAGCTCCACCTACTCACGGTTAACCCACAAGGTGGCCGTTCTCCAATCGCTACCGGGAGATGCACTCGGTAGCACTCAGTTGTGCTATCCGTAGACATTTCATTGCCTACGGGCAAGCGTACCGTCCAGTCCTTTTATTACACCGTCTATTGCTGATTGAAATAAACCAGAAAATTATACTGTTGCAATATCCGCTGTTTGTTGATTGTTGTCAAGTAGCGAGATTCGACATTGAGTGGAATCTGTAAGTATGCGTCTACTAAATCGATCTTGGGAAAATACTAGCAACATGCAATGACTTCATGAAATCCTCTGGTTTCATGGTGGTAGCTGTACACCTCGGCAATCGAGGACTCAAGGCCAATCGATAATCTCTACAGATCCGTGGTATTCTACCATCAATTTTCATTGCCACGACAATCGAGGTCGCCCGGCACTTGATTTAACTTTGCTTATCACACCGTCCTGTTCCATTTTTTGTAACTCTTTCAGGACACCTTCCCGTTGACCGTATGGGAAAACGCGTCGTTTTAGAAAAACAGGTTCACCGTCCACTTCCAACTTTACCGACGGTACCTTCGTGCCACCAACGTTACCGGAACATTATACAATCAAATATTAAAGACGTGAGGTGGTTAGCTTGTCCATGTTCGTGTGTGGTGTAATGGACCCTTGTAGTAGCCTCCTAGACTCAGAACGGACCGAATGTAGGCTGATAACAGGCGTCGGATCGGGATTGACACACCGGACTCAGATTGAACGCACAACATTGTTTCGCCAACTAATTGCAATTGATGACCAGTTACCCCGTGAATGCGCACTGACGTCGGGGCTAGAACAGCATTGGGACAGATCACAATGAGTGCTTATTTCGGTAGAATAGACTCGCTGCTTCCTGAATCGACGATCCACACCAGAATATCGGTGGGGTGAATATAAACTGGCTGTTGGGTTCAGTGGTCTGCAGCGTGTAGATTGGGCTCGAATTCTCATCTGCCGTTGGGATGTGTGAATTGACAACATTGCACTTGGGCATTCGGCACTCCTTGCGGATATGGCCCATCTTACCGCACGTGTCAAGTGGCATTACAGAAACGACAGGTCGAACGAAGATGGTATTTACCACATGATAAGCAGCGGTTGGTTGCAGCCTTCGTTTTATTTCGGCTTGAAATGGGTACTTGAGAAACAGGGAGCGAATTATGAACACTGTGTGCAGTACATAATGGTTTGGTTGGTTGCCAATGGAATATCACAGGAGTATCCGCATTTGTGGCTTCACACAAATCATCACTTTGCTCACCGAATTTTGGGCCTCAGCAAACGTGACGCCTTTCTTTTCCAACAGTTTAAGCTGTAATTAAGTGTTGATTCCAGCAACCAGACGATCACGTAGTCGTTCTTCCAACTGATCACCGTATTTGCGTTTTGATGCCTGTTTATCCACCTAGAGAATGAATTCACGGCATGGTATGTTGGTAGATCTGATAACTGAGTTGCATTTGACCCGTTTGGTGGCTTGCAAATGTACTGCAAGAATGTGGTCCAGCAATGGAGATTTTAGCTTCTCAAACGGCAATTCCATAGGAACATTCGGGAATGCTAAATTTTTCACTAGGGAATACAGTTCTCGGTCGCCTCTTGTCCGGACGCTGCACCATAGTTCGAAACGTTCCACTCACTCACTCTTTGATTTCCAATGGGCTTTCGTGGAGGTTCAATTGTTCAACGGCAGGAACCTCCATTGCGTGACGCAAAATTGTGGTAATCGAAATCGTATTGAATATCAAAATACGAGAACCCGTACTGTAATACTCATGACTAAATTGGCTCCAACACAAACTGCGGACACCAATGAAATACGCGGAGAATTGTTAGCAGCAAGTGCCAATGTTTAGTCACAGAAATAGAGCATGTTTTATGAAAAGCAGTAGGCCATATCATTGGTTGAAGGACCATCGTCCAAACATAATCGTTTGCACAGGCGCATCGCATGTACTAGCCCTGATGTATTGATCACCCGGTGTACCATTAGTCCAGCTTCCAGAACTTTGATTGGATGACATGAAGCTGTACCTGGTCGTACTTGGAATGCGCTCACGAATGTTGGGATCACCACGCTACGTTCAGAGCTGTGAATTGCAGGTTGCAAGGAAATCAGGCATCCTGGATTCGATTATGTAAATGCTACGTCTTGAAATAAATTGCCTAAATAAATAACAGCATACTCGTTCATATAACCCAAAAATGGGAAAACGAATCGATTAAAAATAAGTACACTATATATATATATATCAACATATGTATATCAACCTAAACCATAACCGAACGGCTTCCATATTTTGTAATTTTCATTTGTTGAAGGTCAGTGTTCATTTTATACCTCTTTCAATTGAAGATGTCCGAATATCAATTTAAGATGTCATGTTGCTATGGGGATAGTACGATAGTGCGATTGCCCCGACGTTTCATATTGTCTTGTACTTTCGTAATGCTCTTGTTGTCACATGCAGTCCATCCGCGTGGAGAAGGCATGCCTACTGTACAGTCGAAGTCCACTGCACCTAAGTCTCACGACTTCAGACAAAGTGTGGTTTCTCGCTCAGGTTAGCTGGGTAAGCACCAGGTCTCTTGTTGCGGCTGCACTACCCGAAAGATCGATAAATGAACCCGATTGGTCGTGTGATTTTCGCGCCGGCATAGGAGGCAGATAAGTTCTGAATCCGATGCTGCCTAATTATTGGTAGAGAATCACCACAGGAGAATCAGTTTTGTAGCGATGCACCATGTGGGAAATTCGGAATGGAAAAAGTTCCAGTGATGATAACACTGAGCCAACGTCTGGCTCGTCTACGATGCACTATTTTTCTAAGCGGGTTTGGAAAACGGATAATTATAATAAAACTTTGAACTTATCTCATCTACAAAGCTAAACTCTTCTTGGTGTTTTCCCAACTGACTGTTTTCGCGTTGAACGGTCTTGCTAACTACGTCGGAGATAGAATTCCGAAAGAAAAAAAAGAACAAATATTTTATAAGAGTTGTCCAATATGTTTCATCCTGCTGGTTGCATAGCAAAATATGGCGAATATAGTTTTCTTCCACCTTCAGAATATAAGTAGTTGTAATAGTCCCACACTGCACGACGATACTCTGTTTTAGTTCCTCGATGTTTTTCGATGTTTTCCGTGTTGAAACTGCAACGTTTGTCCTTTTGACAGGTGTGTGGGTGGACCGCGTTAGATGTGTTAGATGTGGTTAGATGTGTACTTGGTTTGCTTTTGGTTAAGTGTTCTCCGAATTTCGGGAGACAATTATCACTTTTTCTAACTTCGGTACTCCAAAACTACATTTTCATTTTAATGTAGCAAGACGCCGTAGCATCATCATTTAGGAAACGTATGGAAATGTAGCAAACCAATGAACTTAGAAGTTTAATTAGACTCGTGTGTCAAAATTGAGTGCGGATGTGATCGTAACTTGACGCTTGCCCGATTTGTGCGAACATCTACTGGCATTCTCCGTTGATTCACCAAATTCAGTCAGCTGACCATCTGTGATTGGCTGTTCACTGTCAGTCTATCGATAGGTGTCACACAAACACATGAAACACGTAAACCACAGAGGCCGCGTTTCGTGTGTAACTCATGCAATTCTGCAGTTCTCGCAGTTCTGCGTCAAAATGTGGACGACGGTTTGTTTTGATCAAACACACAAAATTTCCAACTATCCGATCCATGAACAGTAAACCAATCAGTGTAAGAAAAATGAAAAATATGCTTATATGAGCAACTCCCTTGAAGACTGTGATCGAGCCGTTGATGAAGTACAAAAAGATGCAGCCAGAGATTTATTCCAGTCATTAAGTACTACAATGGGCCAACCCCCCATGGTCGTTGGATGCATTAAGGGATAGGGGGGATATTTGTTCACCAGACCCATTTCGATGAACTGAATAATTTACGTCACTATGGGCATTGTATCAGGAAAAATTAACTCTATAGTCGTTGGACAATACAATGAAAAACGTTCAAACACAGCCGGGAATACGTCGTTACTCGTTGGCAACCCTGGAAAGAATACAAAACTCAACAGCCTAGACAAACTCACTTAACATTATTCTTTCGTTTTCCTTCAGATTGACGGGGAATGGAGTAGCACGTCTCTCGCACAGCAACATTCCAAGACACTTCCCACAAGCGCGACCACTTTGATGTAGGACTCACGTTCTCGCGGATAGCAACCGTTATCTCATTCAACCCCGTGGAGAATTGTCGCATATTATAGCATAAATCAAAAGACTAGTAAGCCTTGCGGTTTCCCGGATGGAATTCAAGACTATAATTCAACACACAGTGGAGGGGGACTATTGGCATCGCACTTTGTGAAGCACAAACGTTCCATTTTGCCTGTTTGCCGAGCTTGGCACTTTGTTCGCAAACACAAACGTGCATTGCGATTTGGTAGATAATGGGATAGAACAAATACCACTAATATGTTTTTTTATAAATGAACTCGAAAGACGCATATTCTCACTTTTTCGGACTACTGTTCAAAGAATGAGCCTTGTTGTACTTTCGCAACACATAACAGTTGCCACAAAAATTTTGACCGTCATTTTAGACTGATGAATACGACTGTGCCAAAAACAAAATTTCCTGTTCACCGTAGCTCAAATCGTTATGTGAAGCGATTGAGTGGCACCACCTGAAAGGTCATTCACGAATTTCGATTTCGATCCTGAACTGAAATTCTGTGAATTTTATCGTGAACGGTTTCAATCTAATGTGATGTGACTCGTGATACACATCAAGCACCCCGTTTCATGTCTGTCGTTGGGGGTTAGGACTCCGTACGCTCTGTAGTAAAGACCACACGCACCAAACCGATCAGATTGAGTGCAACAAGTGAGTTTTTAAAGCTTTTTTCTAATAAACGAAATGGTATGCGACTTAATTTTCAACTCAAATCACGGTTATCCGGTTGCGGCGANGTTACGGGGAAATGCAGCTCTGTTTTTAGAGGTGTCATCCGGTGGCTATAAATTCAATGAGAAGAGACCGGTTTCACAGCGTGAAACAATTTACTGAACAGTTTCCAGTAGCCAGTTCATCTTATAATCGGGATGCACGTTGACCGGGAACAATTTGTTCGAGAAGGAATCTGGCAAAGTCAATGGTTGTATCGTAGAAAGCGTGCATACAGCGCAAATGATTTTGTACATTAACGACCTTGTAGCTTGTGAAATCAGCCCAGCTCTACTGTAGCGGGAGGTGGGTTTGCGAAAAGCGGGTAGGTTTTGTAAACAAAAGATCGACTAGGAGTCATTTCTTAGCCAAGGATATCCCGCAAAATTAAATTTATATATATCATATTTATTTAAAACAGTTGTACAGCAACTGTCGTGAGTGGTGTGTGAACCGGTTTTACTTACAGTGAAGTATAATAATAAGTGCAAGAACACATCAACAATGTCGGATATGTACTATTTTGCATCTCTACCGTGCGTTTGGTGTAGCCATTAGCACTAGGAAAAATCACAGGTCATACTTATGAATGACATTTTCACACGGAGGCGTTCCATTTCGTATCCGGTGGTTTTTTCCGTTCCAGTCAGAATGTATTCTGATTGCTCTTCTGTCACCATGGTAAGGCAAAAACTACACGATCGTGTCTGTATTTCTAGACATCTACCAGTAAGGAAATTGCATTTGAATCACGTGCTGTGGTCCGCTTGGCCAATCAGCCATCTGAGGTCCAAAGACACCAGGTCACATGTTTAAACAGTAAAACATTGAGAGAAATAAGCTGCTGGAATAAAATGACAGAGTGTACGCCAGGACAGATTTCACGATATTCAATGTATCTATTTGAATATACCATATTTTCACTGGAAATAAGATCATTTGAAATTGTGTTATCCATCAACAGTCTATTGATATGATTAAGGAGAAATTGGACTTTCCTGCGTGGAATACAATTTTAGAAAAAACAGAAATGGAATCGATCCTCCTTCCCCCTGCTCCCACAAAGCGTCAGTGCTTCACATCACAATTCCTTACATCACGCGAGTTCTCGATAGAGATAATAATACAAATGACAACAACAAGCAAAAATTTGCTTTTGAGATAAACATGAAGAGCGGCTTAGGTTTGGGAGCTATCATAACAAGAGGAAGTGTGAACTTTTTGGGTGCATCTGGACCGTAGCATGATGTGTTTTAAATAAAACTGTTTACGAACAACATTTAACACTAGCTCTATGTGGCCATCCTGATAGACATAAAATGTGTCGACCACGGCCAGTCTTGACGAGCTTCTAAACGGGTCCCGTAACTCGCAAAAAACGAAGTTACTCCGGGTTAAACCAGAAGACTGGTGGTTGTGACAGACGTGTATTGAAGTATCGTGGCCCAAGGAATGCACCGTAAGTGTTAACGAAAATTTTTGTCTGTAGCAAAGATACGGACGCAGTCATTTTAAATTGAGTGTGAGTCGTGTGTATGTCTCCCGCTGGACACTTTGGTTCATGGTTGCTTTTTGTATTTCCCCTTTCACGCAGGTTGCTTGGATGTCCGCTGCAGGGAGAACCTACTGTGAGAACTGTATCCTACCTGAGAGCTTCGATTGGATTGTGCGGCCTTTTTCGGACCATCCTAGTTATATAGGGACTCGGACAGCGTTGTCGGGAGTCAAGCTGGCAGTGTATTTCAAGTGAATTCAGAGCTGAGGTGGGTCCGGAATACGACCCGTTAAAGCACGGAGGTAAAAAAAAAGACCCACGAGTGTAATAACGTGTAAAGCGATCGAAGGCTAACAGTGAAATTCCTCGTGCGTGAACTCACCGTGTGCGGTCAAAGTGTACAGTGAATGTCACAATGCCTCGATACTGAGATGGTGTGAACATACAGTTCAGTTGTAGAGGAAAAGTGGTGTCTGGCAAATGTGTGATATGCCCGGATTTTACCGCACAATCGATCACACTGCATACATGAATTGACTGTTCACAAACTTCTGTATCTCAATACCTAACGTTTTGAGTCTCATGTACGGGAATGTATACGGTGTTACTCTACAACATACACAACACTTATACGATAGTATCTACTTATATAGCCACTTCTTTTAATGGAATGTTTTATGCCCGTACGATTTCTCAATTTCATTGATCGCTCGTGGCGCATCGGTGGCAAAATAATCAAACATTAGTAGTACAAACAATCATAAGAACTTATTTATATAAAAGTGACAGGCATGTATGACACAGACGATGATTGCGTTTTCTACCTGCCCTGTGTACCCGAATGTAGTATTCGGAACTAGGAATGGGAATCGAATATTGCGAACTCAGATACGGACGGAAAACCCATTGAATAGGGCAAAGTCAGGTCAAACCAAGACGAGCTGTGGATGTAGTTAATTCTATTCAAAAAATACAAATACAAATAAATATCACAAGCATCAAACAATCATTGGTCGAATCTTCAATGTTCAATGCACAACGATGTGGTTCATTTGTGTTCCTTGTGGCATTCAACCAATCCTATTGGTGCCAATTGAGACCAGGGGATTGGTCGGTAAATCTATTTCTTGATCGGTTACCCGGAAGCTGTACCGTGGTGCGTGCGTAATCGTTACACGATCACCACAGCAGACTTCATTCTTGAGGACCACCGCAGTTTTTCTAGTGTGGAGGCCACCAACTAGGCAATCAAATTGCATTTGTCGGTTTCTCCAGTACATGTGTCACCCTGGATTCTATCGATCAATCTCGAGGTAGCTAACTTATAACTTTCTTCAGAACACAGGAAAAAGTATTTTGACTAAATTCAGACCCGAACTGATAGGCAGATGTTAACTAAATGCGTTCGATTTTGAATTTTTTAATGCAACAAGTATCAAACTGTACGAGATTTGACGTGAACAATTTGTAGCTACACATTTTTTTCATTTTGATTAATTAATATTGAACCAATTGCATCTGTTGCCATGTGTTTGCTTCATGGAACAATAACTAATTATCAGAGCAAAAGAACATTCATCCTTATCTATACCAAGAGCTTTCATAGGTTGCGCTGGAACTTCTGAAAGTGCTCTATATTTGGTCGCGATGATCAATGTTGTGCCAACTCAGTTAATGATATCAAAGAATTAACAACATTGTAGTTTGAGATAAAGTTCGAACTGAATGCTCTTTTTCTATCATGTCTACCAACAAGAAAATATGATAGAAGAAGCCAAATTGTAGATTTCCGAATGGGAAGCCATAACTTTTCAGTTCGATTAATATCTGTGTAATCCATCTCTGATATTTCCTTTCAAGCGCTATTTCAGTTTGAATTTCTTTATCTTGCAGCTTTCTTCATTGGTATCTTCATTCGCATTTGCATAACTGAGTTGTATAAGGGAATTACTCGTCCGATCGTATCAGCTCCACATACACTGGCACAATGTAACCACATATACACCGTTTTCCGCACAGCGGTTGATTACCTGCTAGGGTCAGGCCACTAAGGGCGCTAAAAGCCAGTTATTTAACAAAAAACGAGGATTGATGAAGAACAGAAAAATGGGTGAATTGTCTTGCATGTAGAGAGAAAAAGCGCGCAAGCAACAGAGCTAGGCTGCACGGTTTATGCCAAGACAGATTTCACTTCATTTCAACTGTAACAGAAAGGCAAAATTCAACAATCTGTAACATTGGATATCATATCAGCGGCATGAAAATATGACAGAAACGAATAATCATATCTCTAACACTTTCCAAGCATTGATAGTACGAGTTGGTGTTCCTAAGGACACCCTTGTCATTCAGGTGCTAATCACAGGTATGTGCAAGTAAAAGCACAAATTATCAGTCAGCTTGAATTTATATATTTTATATGCTCACTCCGTCTGTTAAATACGAGCGAATAAGGATACAGTAGCTTAGGGGAAGCAGACAGAATAGTGAACCTTCAAGAGATGGGGGGGTTATGTTGTGCGAGCAACTGTTTTGCTTCGATTGAATCGGCAAGCTCATTTATGTTGGTATTAGTAGGACTTATTGCCTGTTGATGGCCTTATGATGCTGCCATTTTTATATTTGTATAACTTCTGTATGTTTACATTTCAGTTAATAATGTACACTGTTCATCAAACTACGGGGATGCTTCTTCTACAACTGTACTCAATTTACGTGTCACCATCTCGGCAGTTGTATCGCCCTTGAAAGGTAGTGATATACAACCCGGTTTGTTCTCAACGGTAGTGATCTTATTTGGCAACCGGTGACATCTTAAAATGTTGTCCAGGAATCGTTCTGGGTATGCAGTGCGAAGGAAAACCTCTCAGATAAACCTTAATTCGCTCTCAATGGTATCATCAGTACATATTTTCGGCTCTCTGGTATCTAGGCCTTGACTCAGGTTTCTTTTCCGTTCCAGAAGCACATAGCTTTTGAAATGGATATACTGATTATTCCATAATGGCTTCCTGTGGATGACGCACTGGGTAGATCCGTTTGATCAACGACCTAGTAGAATGTCGAGAGGCGCAATCTGCTCATTCTCTTCGTTCTCTAAATTTGACTCTGTGTTTGGAGGTGCAGAGTTAAATACTTTAAAAAGTATTGACTGATTCAAACTGTCATCGATAAAACACAAAATGTCATCTATGTATCGCTTGCATAATGCACACTGATCGATCGTTCCTTTGAGAGTGTTATTCTGTAGCTTAACCAGGAAGACCTCTGCGAAAAGTGGACCCAGGGGAGACTTGATTGCTACCTCATCTATGTGACAATAAATTTCGTCGTTGACTTCAAGTTGCATCTTGTTTGTGCACAGGCATAACAGTTGTTTGAGATCACTGACTGGTATTCCGATCTCACTATTATTGCTTTGTAATTATTGCATATGTAATCAATAGCTTCAGCAATAGGAACGTTTGTAAAGAGGGAACCCGTACGAGCACAACTCACCAACCACACATTAAAGGATTCCTATGACTTGGTGACCAGATTTCAAGACCTAAACGTAAACGGACCACGCATGATATCTCTCGACGTCAGTTGTTTGTGCTAGAAGCAAATACTTTTCAATAATTATCTGATTGAACAGTTCCAACTGAAAAAGTATCATCATCTGTCCTTAGAACCATCCTCGTTTTATGAATCTTTTCTGCATAGATTGGAGCCAATAGCTTGTTTTGAACATGCTTTTTCAACAACTGCTTAGAGGTGGCAAGTTGTTCTAATTGGAATAGACGCGAATCTGGAATCCCGAATCGCAAAAGCAGACGAAACGCAAAATCTTACTGATAACATGATGCCGAAATCTCCCAACACTGAGACCCAGGAGCGAGGCCACAGACGTATCCATTCGGTTTATTGGAAGAAATCAGTGAGGTTGAATACTATTTATAAACAAATATTTTCGGTTAATTCGCCCTTCGCCGATAACCTGCTGGTCTTCAACTCATCTGTTGGAGCAGAACGACTTCTGATTGGTCAATACCAGTGACTTGGGATTTACTGTCCAGAAACTGTAACGCGTAGCTGTTTGGCTGGTGTTATCGCGGAGGCTTGGATCACCGCAACACGAGAGACACCTGTTTCGTTGTCTACTATTTTACGTGTGACTGCCACACCGAGTCTTATTATTAGTACTACTACTAGTACTATCAGTACTATTATATAGTACCGTAGTTTGTTGCCCTGTTGGAAAACGTGAAAACGTGAAAATTGGGGAAAAATTGATGACGACACCAATACTTGGCAGCTTAGTCACACAAAAGAGTGTACTTGGAGTACTCTAGACAAACCGTGCGTGGTCACTTGCTGTAGTGAGACTCAGTAATCCTAGCACAGGAACAGAAATAAATAATCAAAAAGCTTCGATCAGCTAAGGGCAGTCATAACCTCATTGAAGCAAAAACTCGCTTAACAATGTTCATAATCGAAGTAGATCGATGTTTTATCATGATTATCAAGTACCTTTTCCATTATTCGCCTGAAAAATAAGCGATCATTATATCCTCCGAATAAAGATAAACAGTATTTGTTCTTTCTCCATCCCTCCCACATATATACAATCTCCTGACTTGGAAGATAGACTGATCGAACTTTCTACCAAAATTGAAATCTTGTGTTCCAAGTTAAACTCCTAAGGCGTACCAAAAACACTCTCCCATCTCTGAATGTAGGTTTACGCCTCCCCAGTGAAATTGGTAAAACAAGTTTCGGTGTTGTGATGCTCAGTTCTGTGAGCGACTGAGGTAGAAACAAGTCGGCGTAGGAAACATGCGTTATCGATCCACCAGAAATCAGAGCCCAAATGAAAACAAAGAGATGAGACAAGAGATGAAAAATATCATGGAACTGCTTCCGAGCGCTTTTATTCGGACTACGTTTGATCAACGGGGAGATTCGTCGTGTATGTAGCAAATGAGGCGTGAACTGAAAAGCTTGGAAGCACCGGACAGCTATTTTGACCTGGTTGGATCTCATCAGCGTGTGAATCCAACGACCCAAGTGTTTTGGAATGAACCCTGAACTTCACAGGAAATACGTTTGATCAGTTGAGGGAAAAGCTAAGTGCTCATGGGATTCACTGTGATGCAGGGTCGATCGAAGCGTTTTCAAACCGTTTTCTGGTGTTTATAATTGCCTTTATGTTAACCGGTTCTGCAATTCGACGTGTAAGTTTGGGTCGTTTAACCGCTTCGACTGCAACACAGTGTGACTGGTTCAGTAAATCTGCCATACTCAGGTGCGAACTAACAAGCACACAATCGAGCACCATCACGGGTCGACATCTCATAGCTTATGTATATGAAGCCTACTTCCAAACTGCGGTTGACCGGTGAAGCCAAATGACAGATTAACGGGGTGACCTTGGCACTCGAATCACTTGGTCAACCAATCAGATGCAAGCGAGGTGGCACTGATAGTATTTTTGCATACGCACGAAAAATATTCTCTCACTGCTAGTGCATGAACACGACTCCGGATTCATTAAGTTATAGACTTAGTTGCAACAATGAAACAAAGTGATACCCGTTTCAAATTCAAATTCAAATTTTTATTATGGGAAAAACATACAAAGACGTCGCTTATCGAACCCCGTAAGGTGTTAACGCTTTGCGTTCGGAACACGATTCACAAGATCCCAGTTGGTCTATGTACGTAAAAGAGTAATGTAATGTTTTTGAGGAGCACAGGAGAATATATTATGCAGTTGGGTGTTGAAACATTATGTATGCCAGAGCATCATCAAGCTGACGCTTGAAAGATACTAATGTTGGGGCATAGAACACGTAAGGTGGTAGAGAGTTACATATGCTGCTCATTCTGACTGCAAACGAATGGCGTCTGCAGTTGAGACGGCTCTTTTGGGGTGCCAGTTTCAGTGGATGCCCTCTGAGATGAAAATTGGTTGAAATAGCCAAAAGCGATCTACATGAATGGTTGTGATGTTGGAAAATCCGATACAGTAAGATCATATCGCCTGTGAGTTGACGATATTTAGACGAGTATAGCCCCAGTAGCTGTAATCTTTCGCCATAGGTCTTGGAATATACACCTTTGGCCATCGTGGTAGCCATACTCTGCGGATGTTCAAGCGCCTTCCGATCTCGCTGCAGCCATGGGTTCCAGGCCTGAATTGATTACTCGGTGTATGGATGGATATGTGGTTAACGGACGTGAAAAAGCCGTCTCAAACGTTCCAAAACACGTTTGAGCAGTCCAACCTGTTTTGCCGCCATGGATGATGCCCTGGAACAGTTTGCGAAGCAACTCAAGTCTGTGCGAATGACTATTCCCAGATCTTTCTCGGATGGAGCATGAAGCAGAGTTTTTTGTCCGAGAGTTTAGGAAAAATGACCATTGTTACGTAGTGATAAGACTCTGCATTTAGTAACGTTAAATTTCACGTCATTGGAGACTGACTGTCTGTGGGCTTCGTCAAGGGCGTTCTGGAGATCAACTGAATCTTCTGGTTTTGGTATCTTCTTCCATATTTTGACATCGTCTGCAAATAGCAGAGTTTGTGGTCCGATAACGTCTGCAAGATCATTTATAAAGGCAAGGAAAATACATTCAAGATAAATAAATCATATATTCATCATTTAATTTGTTTTACTACTTCTGTCTTTAGTAATCTCACCAACTTTGGAAGTAATAACAGAGATGAGTTTCAAAGTCTCTTTCGGATTGAGACCAGACCAATTCAGTGAGACAATTCCTTGGTTCGTCTCATACACCCCGCGACAAAAGTATATATGCCCTCTGGGTTTTTGGATCATCTCCGTTCTCACATGCATGATCATCGCCGTTTTTCATAATCTAGATGGCAACCGAATGAAAAACCAAAATGAGAAATTTCTTTGTATTATCTGTAGTTTAACGAAAATATGTCGAAAAAACGAATTTTCACCGCGACAAAACTATTGCACCACCCCCACCCCACCCCTATGAACTTCACACAAACAACTTGATTTCAAAACGGGTACTATAGACATTCCGAGTTTGTTATTCAGTATGGCTACTGACAACCGTGGTGAGTCAGTGATTGATAGACTATAGACTTGCTCATATCAGTCCCAAGGACTTTGAAAAAACAAAGACATCCAAAGTAGGTCCTTGTAAGAGACCTAGTCAACTATGGCGCGACGAAACCGCCGGCAACGCAAAGAACTGGACGTGCGATTGACAAGACCCACAATTCGTCCCGCAAGAACTGAACTGAACCGGAAGAGGCCTAGTGATGATGGAAAATCCAAAATGGATGCCTTTCATGTGATCAATCTCAGCACGTATAGCCAGATCACGTAGTGGGTCCCGATCACACAGTGACACGATATTTCAAGCGGACACAACTAAAATCAATCATAAACAGATTAGACGCCTGACAAAGTTCTCGGGGGGAAAAGTAAGGTCAGATTTTTACTTAAGGCCTCAAACTCCGTGAGCCGTGCATGGAAAATAAAAACGATGCTTGAGTTGAACACTTCGATGCGATCGGGTACAACGAACAAATGAAACGGTCCCTTAGAAGAAAAACACAAGAAGATGAGAAGGCGAATAGCTGCAGCAATCTTACAAAAAGAAAGATTTTTATTGTGAACTGAAACTCGTATAACTTAGAAAAATGAATGGAATTTCGTCTACTTGAGCCAAAAAAACAAATTGAGTTTAGATGGATTCAAGGCGTGGAACTACTATCGATATCACTCTTGTAAAGAGCAGTACTTCAGTAGGTACATTAGTGGTCAAAAATCAGTGATTGCAGGGGTTAACTTATCAAGCTGCCTTACGTCCGAATTCGCTATACTGCACAAGATCCTGATGCATACATTATTACATTGGAGTGGTACCTTCTGCAAGCAGTGACATCCAATAATCACCCTGAAGCCATTTTCTAGCTTGATATTCTCATCGTTCATTACTCGTATCTAAAAACGAGTGTAGATTATTATTTTGTGTCATCAAACAAAATAATGTGGCCTGCTTGAAGCCCAGATTTGAACTCGATAGAAATATTTGTGCTATTCGTGTCCGAAAGATGTACGAACACGCTGAAGTTTATAGGAAAAATAAAACACGAATTAGTAGCATTGTTTATTAGGGAACAGATAATATCGACACGGAAGTGATTATAAATCCTTTGCTGAGTAATAAAGTGACTTCAATGGATGGATGAAGTCCATGGACCGGGGGGGGGGCAGACTGAAATACTTTTGTCCCGGGATGCACCCCCACCTAATCCGAGTGCGATTTGATTTGGTTTTGGTGTCCAGCAGGATCCATCTTCTCTTGTTTGATATCTGAGGGAGGAGATCATTGTTAAGTTCTGCGCAGTTACACCTCCATTCAAGGTTACAAGTTCACAGATTTCGTTCACTCCAATTTCCCATAGAACCTAGATATAACCGGCCCCCGCCTTGTGCCGTTGGATAGGTTGAACCATTATCTATCCCCTGGTCTTTTAAGAGAGAAAACTGTTCATGTATGTATGGCGCTCAATCCATACAGTGTGACGGTACAGGTCATGCACTATTGGTCCGGAAGAGAAGTGATTAATCTCTACTGTTTTCCGCTACAAGCGATTCACTTTGTTCGTGGCCTTTCGTTGGTGACGAATTCCCTACTCCCTCCCGGTTTATACATGCCGTTTATCGCGAAAACGTTGAACCAATCCTCAAAGAGGTTTTTGTATCCATCATATCTACCGCCTTCTTTCTATCCCCCCCCCCGTATCTACNATCTACATTTCCATGCACCGAGAAAATCCAGGAGTACCAGCTACTGATGGAACATCTTCGCGTGAACAAAGAATCAGGCAACAGTCGTCGCCGTGTTTACTACCTTGAGTTAGTTCTGTCTTCATGAATAGTCGTCAAACCTCACAGTACCACAATGTAGTTTGGTGTGGCGTAAGTGTACTTCCGAAGATGGAAGAGTTTTCTCTGTTCGCTTGTGTATTTACACTTCAGTTCTGGCAAAATCTTGAGCAGATAAACATAAAGTATTAAATCCCTGTGTGCCACCGGGCGGTGATGCCCCCGTTGATAGCTCACCAATTATCCCCTCGGAGGACGTGGTCGAATCCCACCACCATCACCGTCTGTCTTTCTCCATTATTTGTGTTGTATGGCAGCCCTTTGATTGATCGCTTCTCCTTTTCCTGAAAATTCTATCTTTGTGTACTCAATAAAAGGAAGTAAAATGTAAATGAAACGGAGAATAAATGCCGGGAGGATTTCAGAAAAAATCCTGGCCTTATTAGTCAGAGTAGGGAAATACAAGTTACCGAGGAGTTTCTGTACGCTAAAATACAGTCCGTGATGAGTTCGTATTTGAAGAGCAAACAGAACAATTCACAAGCAAATATACTAACACAGCCACAGTCGGAGCAATTTTGGTTATGAAATGGAACCATATCTCAACATCTCCCTCACGACCCTCAGTAAAAGTAACCTGTTGTTCTCAAAGGTAACACGCTTCATGAATTCCATCTTTGTGTAGAATTAGGATCTGATTTCTTGTGTTAGCTCCAAAACGCATTCTGGTTTGAACGCTCTTTTGAAAAATGTAGGTTAGGTTAACATTAGTGGAATGGCGTGCTGCTGTTTGTAGGTCTGTCTGTGTGATCAACATCAAGTGGAACGATTTTTCAGCAAACCACATATGAACCTCAATCCAGCTTGTAAATCCAGCTTGTAAAACCGGAGAGAGATTCCGATCGTTGTTAAATGCTGTTCGGGACTTTCAACATCAGTGTGACAGACGAACGCTACTCTGGCACATTGTTGGCGGGGAGGTGACCAATGACGGCTAGGAGTGTTGTGACAGTACCATACCAGTGAATATTATAATGTTAATAATGCAGTGATGTCGGTAGAGAATTACCGTGGATAACCTTTCTCAAGGCAGGTTTTACAATCAAATACCAGAGTCGCAGTCTACATAAATAGGAAACGGTTCTATATAAACTTCCTATCACTCTACATGAATGATGTCATTTTTCATTCTTTTTATCACATAAATGCGCACTAATGTAGAAGTACCGATCGAAATCGTGCAACACTGTGACACTTATCAGCCACCGACCATAAGAAGGCTTTCGGAGGCTCAGGTTTGAGAAGCTTTGGAGGACAGTCGGTTGAAAGCTCATTATCTACAAGAACGATCGACTATTCTCTCTCTTTGATCACTGCCCTCAAAAGTAAAAACATACATCAGAGAAACAAGCATAATTAGCGAAGCTGCCAAAAATGTTGTTGGATATCAAATCGATTTAATGTCTGGGGGAGAGTGCAGATTACACTGAGAATGCAATGTGAGAATTGGATAAAAAATTTGCACTGATACAGCTTGATGTTAATGTATTTGTATGTAACTTTTATTGATTTATTTAGTTTGACTGAAAGGATATTGTGCGGATTCTCACTCTATTGAAACAATGAAACTAAAATGTTTCTCTTATCTGAACTTGACAAAATCCCCTATTTCCAACGGAAGCATGCATATTGGCACTTGTCGCAGCAAATAGCGACTTGCTTAACAAATGTCGGCATGTACAAAGCATTTTAATGCACAATTGTCATTTCCTGGTACTTCAAATGCCAGAAAAATCACTCTCCGGGTGCTTATCTAGCAGCTGAACAAGCGTGAACAAGCGTGAGTGATATTTGACCTATGCGCCTCATAGGGGTATTGAACTAATCAGATCTTATCCTTGATGATTTACGACGGATTTTCGAAGATGGTCCACAAACGTGAAGTAAATGTTTTGTCCAGTGAGAAAACTTGTAACTTTCAATCATCACACAGACCTATGCGATTTTTTACTTCCCTGGTCACTCTCATCACAGAGTTAGTTATATAATGTTCCAGTGAGACTTGTCCCACAAGTTGCTGGATCACCCAGATGATCTATTGAACCACCAGCTCTTGTCCATTTGTCGTGCTCTTTAGACAATACGGTCCAAATTTGATCTATTCAGTTCCCGTATACGGGAGTTGATCGATCGCATGCGGTACTACTCTCAGTACAGAAATATACAATTCAGTTACCAATAGTATACTTGTATACCGCTAGCCATGGCTAAAGAGTGTTCACAGTTGAAACTTTATCTCCAACGCAAATGCTCTTAATTCTCTTAGATCGCCATGGGAATTAACGAAACTTTGACTGTCACGGTTGAACACAGAACAGCTCAAAGGTTACAGTGCAAAAAAGGAAAAATGTGATATATATAGCGAAACTAAAGTTTATTCTTTCCACCCAATGACAATTGTTGTATGGGAACGTTTATTCCGGTCAATCCAGGGACCACGGAAGGAAGAAGCCAAAATATATTCCAAAATCGTACAGTGTGCTCTTTCAAGACTGGAGTTGGAATGTGCGTCTCTCTCTCTCTCTATCTCTCTCTCTCTCTCTCNTCAGGGTGTTACTATCGATAATAATCTTCGGTGATCGACATACATTTAGAACTGTATGGGAAAACTTCAGCACCTCTCCTTCCAGCTCCGAAAGCACGGACAATTTCGCGCTCCCCAACAAGTTTTGTTCTCTTTTATTAAACAATGCGTTCTCCCTATTTTACTTTACTGCTCCCCTGTAGTGTTT
>UZAN01047281.1:1558-16556 GCA_900618425.1 Echinostoma caproni
TTCATAGGCATATGTTGATAGTCCGAGTAAACTTTCTTGTGCCTTTTTGTTTAACCGGTCTCTTCGGTATTGAAATTTAGGTACAATTGCATAGTCATGGGTTGTAAGTAAATCCCCATGATTGGATCTTCTGCTAGGAAAAGTCATGTAGTTTTTTAATTCAGTTCTTTGGAAAGGTTGGTCGTCTGTATGGATATCTCGAATTTTCGTGTGCTTGATATAAAAAATCCATCCAGATTCACACGGCTTTACATACTAAGGCGCACCTGTATCCTGTGTACAACGAAGTGAGGATTGCAAGACAGCATTAGGCTAGTGCATTATCGAGGAGGGAGCCTTAGTAGTAACTAGCTGTTCGCATGTTGTACACCATCTCGCTGAGGTTTATGTGGTTCGATTACCCCTAACATGGTCCATCCCACCTGTCCATCTGCGTGACCACTTACATACGCTCTAGCCTCATAGTTCCACAGGTAAAAGTTGGGTAAATACGGGATACCTAGGAATTTGAGTCCAAACTGTGTCAAACAAATCGCAGTACAATAATCTTCATCAATAGGAAAATTTCCACAATTTTCCACTGTGTGGAATACTATCAGGATGCCCAGACAAAGGCCGGTGCATTTTCTTAGAGAATTCACAACCGAATCTCTCAGCTAGCCAAAGCCGAAAGTATTTCCACATGTGTTTTAAATCTTCAAAGTGTAAAATGATACTGCCGTATTGGATGTTGACTAACCCTGTCTGCGCAGCATTGCACGAATCTGGTTGGTCAGCCGGGCGAGCAATGTTTAGGTTAAGCGCAGAGTTTTGGGTAACCACGATCGCCCGCTGGAGCAAGTAGTCGACTTCCATAGATTACGTTGATTGGGGCATGTGCTACGCATATCACCAAATAGGTTGCCACGACGAGTGACGTTCGCTGAGGCTGATAGTGAATGCAATAAAGCCAAGGGTGGTCAAGCTGAGACCTGGCTCGAGGGTATGAAATCCGTAACCAGGAAACCGGGCCACATAGATAGCGTTAAGCTCCAAAAGACAGCAATCAAAACCGGCGCACGAAAGTGCATGGTTAATGGTTGTACAAACTGAACTGAACTGAACGGCTTTGAAAGTAGATAGATAGTAATTGCCTGAAGTTACTTGCTTCTCTTGCTTAGGTTGGTGCGTGATCAGTGACGGTAGCGACACAAATGACATAACTGCACGCACTCCCGAGGTTCGGGCAGTAGCTGTGGTGACAACGTGTACTATCACTGATAAGGGAAAGTCGCGTATGTTGTGCTGTCGTCCGTTCAGTTCTGCTTTACGGTTGTGACCATGAATCTCGGAATAGATGACTTCCAACGCTGAACTTTTTCACAATGGGTGCCGACTTCTTATAAGAAGATTTTATTGTCCATCTTTCTGTGTGATGTAATGACCACCTGCTGCTCAGTCATAAAATCAGGTAACCTAAACTCCGGGACTCGAGATGGCTGACTACTTAAGGCCACACTAGGTTTGACGTGGTATTGAATCGAACGAAAGCGAAGGTTTCTGCCACCGAAAGACAACCAAAGCTGACGTATAGAAGTGCATGGTTAGCTGTTGTTCAAACTGAACTGAACCAAACCACCAACGTAGGATGGCGGTAACATGGTTTGTACCTCAGATCCGACAGTTGTGATTTAAACCGCTTGACCACTACCACTCTATATGGGATGATGTGAGCGTTAGCAGCGCAGATGTAAACCGTCATGTGGTTGGGAATCTATCCAGGTAAAATCTGCTTTCACACGGAGTTCATATCAATAGGCTTCACTGGTACGGGCACATTTTGCGTATACCTTTTTATTATCTACCGTAGTGTGATGATCAGCAGACTGGATAAGCCCCATAGTCTCAAGAACCTACTGTTCAGCGATAGAACTCGATAACCTAAGCTCCGCGACTTGAAGTGGCCAACCACATAAGGCCCCGCTAGGTTAGGTGTGGCATTGAACCGGATGACCGCAAAGCTGCCTACCACCAATATTGGGTGGTGGTGGTGGTGGTGGGGCTCATTGAGCACACCCACCTAAGGGGAGCAATCATCATCAGGCAATTGCTACCTAACAGTCACCTATCATACTGCGCCTTAATTGCAACCGCTGCTCGGGGTGAAATAAAACAGCGTAGCTAAAGACGAAGTGGGGGCGAGACAAGAAGTTCACAGAGCGATTTGTTATAATAGGTGCCTCTCGTCTGTCAGGCGGGGGTCCAAAAGACTGAGTTGTTTGGTTCACCTAAGTACATGGCAGCAAACCGACAGCAGTGGCATTCTGGTTATTTGATGTCAAACCAAAGTGCTTGAAAAGGTACATATGCACAATCATATTGTGTATTCTGTGTTGATCATAGAGGTTCGCCTTCTCCCTCTCCCCAAAAAGGAAATGAGACCCTATCCCTTTCCACCTTATACCCTGTTGTCTGCCTTGTATACAGTGTGAATTCGGTAGCGATCATTGCAGCTCACTTCACTGTATTTCGTCCTACGTTTATGGTGATAGAGCAGTATGACCTTTTTGATCTCATCCTGTAAAACGAACGCAACTTGTCAATATTGGCTTTCAACGCGAATGGCTTGCTTTTATTGATTATCCACTTGCAGCAGTTGGGAAGCGTGTATTCAGTACAAATTCTTCATGCTTAAGAGTGGAGAAGACTAGAAGATGAAGTTTCAATATTTGGATTTAGCAACTGGTAAACTGACTGCTTGCTGTGAAGATGAATGAGAGGGAATTTGCGGGGTGAAGAGGCTGCCGGTCGACTTCAATTGGGACTAATGAGCGACATTTTTTATTAAGATCGAGAGAAGCTTTTGAAAGCATTGAAACAAATATGACTGGTAAAACCCTATGCGGAAACGGTTCCAATATGGAGGCAAACAATGCACTAATAACAGCTATCAGATGCACTTTGTTGTTTGTATTTCTTTTATGGTTTCTCTTACCATAGCGATAACCCCCGAGCCAGNNNCAGCGTACTCGCGAGATACTGTACCAATATGTGCACACTCAGCAAGACACTCGGCAATATACTATCTCCGAAACCAACCCGACTCATGAGCAAGAATGAAGACACCTTCAGATAAGGTTGTGTTTTTCAGTTTCGGTTTGTGCAACCATTGACCACGCATATTCGTGCGCCGGTTGGTTGTGTTTAGCTCCATCTGTAGGCTGTTTGGACTGCAAACACTCCTCCGAAAGCCTCAATATGGCTGGGAGTGGGTGTCTTGGATTTCGGCTGGTCACCCTTCTCTTGCACTGCGAAATTTTCCAATACGGTCAAGCGTCTCAGGCTTTGAATAGCCGAAGGCTCCAGTTGGTGGTAGGCAGCTGTGTTGTCGTCCGGTTCAGTACCACATCTAACCTATCGGGACCTTATGCGGTTCGCCACTCCAAGTCCCGGGGCTAGACTATCGGTTTCCATCACTGAACAACAGGTCATCGTTACTATGAGGCTTTCCCAATCCCCTGTTCATCACACAAAAGTATGTAATAGAAAAAGTTGTGAACTCCCCAAAAAAATCACCTGCTTTGGCCTGGACAACCTGGCAGTATTCCGCCCACGAGCAAATCAAGGAACGTTTTTCTTTCTATAAAGTCCGTTGCACCGTGATTTTTAGATACGCAATCTGAACGCAGACGTTTGTTTTGTGAAATGTTCGTATGCATCTTTTGGGTCGACCATTGATGACCTAACGAGTTAGCTTGAGTCTGGAAAAAATAAGAACTGGCCAAGAGAGCGAAGTTTGTGGTTCGATAGTAATCTTTTTTGGCGAAAAAATGACAATTTAAATTTCATAATAATAAATACACAAATAGTACAAAATAAGGGAAGTAGTCTCTTTTCTGAGGGAAAATTTTCAGTTTTCTCCATCACTTGTAATTTACGAGGCTCACTATACAACGATGGGCATGTGGCACGAAGACAACCCATGTTCTGGTGCATCATGTATTAAGTCGTATTCGGCTGTTTTTCTGGCTGATTTACATAATCACTTGGTTTCTCATCATTTCAGACTATGACCTAGCTGGCGGGTCATGAATCGGAATAAACGCGTTGTGAGTTGTCCCAACCTCCTACCGCGAAGTAACAAAAGGTTGGAAAGTGAAATCAGTAGTGCTTCTGTACTAAAGGAAATCGAAAGGTGAGTTCCATTGCTTCTGTATCTTATTCCTCAAATAGTCAATATGCGAAATGCGTACCACGCGTTCTGGGCCATCCAATAAAACTCAGTGATCTATTCACGGCTGTGGTCATTCGTGGTGGATATCGAGCTGTTTGCGAACAACGTCTGTGGAATGATGTTGCGCGTTCACTCTGTCTTCCGTCCGCATGTACCAATAGTAGTATTGGACTACGCCGAATTTACTACCAGTATCTTAGCAAATATGAAATCGCCGAGTATCCAGCGCTCTCAGAGAACTATTTGGTTCAGACTCTCGTGGACTTTACCGGTACCGATTCGATCGTACCAGATCTATCTCGTATGCCAGCGACATCTGTGGAACGCAACTTGGGCGTTGACCAATCCCTACCTACTGCAGGTTTATCACATTCCATTCACCACTCCTACCCTGAATTCCCCGACACATTAACTCGTCCATCTCGTATCGGCCCGCCAAACCAGGTAAGTTGTTCTAATCGGTAAATGGAAATAATGGAAAATCTGGTGCTTTTATTGGTCTTTTTACCAATAATCGTATGCTAATATTTTTCTCTATAGATCTAAATCATAGATGAGAAGGATCATACTGAAGTGATTGAAATTAATCTAAGAGGCAAAATTATGAAGGCTAATATTTCGCCTTAACGAAATGTAATTAGATGTATAGACGGTGCCCGTGTTAGGACAATTAGAGATCGTAATGCTGTTCAGTGTGACCTAATCACCCTTCATTTCAGTACCTCAAATCAAACCCACTCAAGACCCCTAATCGTTCTGTTTTAATTGTGTGACCATTAGTAATCTCGGTGAGATGCAAACCTACGCATGTACGATGTCTAACAGCGTAAATTCTATCAACTGAGCTACGAGGCTACATCGGCAGCATTGGTCTTTTCACTTGACTTATCTAATCCACAACCTAGCATGTAAGCTGTCCACCTTGTCAGGTTTTCGTCAGAAAACACCGAATAAACTCTAAGGTTCAGCTATAATATTTTCATATCACACGCCTGTTATGTCCTGTTTAAGTAGGCCAATAAATTAGGTGATACGTTTATTCGTAACACGTGCACACGTTGCTGGTCCAAGGACCGGTGAGCAAACAGAGGCGTCAGCAAAGACAGACAGGCCAACGACTGGCGCATACGTTACGAGAAAGCAGAATGCCGTCAAGCCGGGCAGTCCCTGAATCATTCAACTCGGGCAGATCAATACTGAGATATGATTGGCTGAGACTAATCGACCATGTAATGATGACGTGCGTTTGTGGTGGCGGGCCCGAACAACACCATTGTGTAATGAACAATGGAAAGGGTAAAGCTCATGGTCACGATGACTTACTGGTCATTCAGGAAAACTGGTAACCCAAACCCCGAGAAAAGCTGACCAGTTACATAGAGCACAGGTGTGGTGCTGGGCCGAACGATAGTACAACGATCTACCATCAAAGCTGGAATCTAGAAATATGGGATCCAAAGCACCCCAGTGACAGTGCCTTAATCCGCTTTATCGTCGCCTCCCGTAAATCTCTAACAAGTGCGTTACCTTTGTCTTGTTTTCGCACATCTAAACGTATGCGCACAAGCGTTCATATACCCTTGACCTATATGATCTGAATTCCTACATTCTCATTGCAGTTAACTGAGCGCACCTATAAAGGGAAAGGATAGGGACACCACATTTGGGGGTGATGCTTCAGATAAGGCGTTTTCAGTTTCCAGACTGGCAGTTGGATACCCTCATCAGTTAAACTGGTCTAGTAGGCTGTGTTGAACTTTCTGATTTAGGTCTTCTGGACCCGCATCGATTCGTATGTAATTGGCGCCTGTTCGGCTAATCGCCTTAGTCGTCTCCTAATGTCATCACTTTCACGATCCTACGCGTTGAATGTAATCTGGCCGAAATCTCCGACTTGGTCGTCTTCGTAAGTGACCGTCCAGTAAAATGGGGCATCACAAAACAAACTACTCGCATACAAAATTAAGGATGTTTCCGTTGAGCTTTCCAAGTTCGACGTGTACGCGGCAGAAACACAAAAAATAGTTTTTCAATTTGTCGAGTCCTTTTACTCACCATTTTTCATGTTGCATCAATTTCTTATTCAAAATTAATGCTTTTAAGGTAGACTTGCCAAACTCGCCTCTGTCACCACTATTCCCTTTACTCATGTTGCTTAAACTTTTCCAACGCTATCGCCTGTTTTTTTTAAATTTTTGTCTAGGATGTTACATGGCAGCACAGCACGATTGACAAAATAGCCCCGGAACGTTCGGATATGGATGGTGCGATTCGTTCTGTGCCCGGTGGGTATACCAATCTAAATGACCCGGCTCGTTTGCGCTATCTAAGCGAACTGCGCTTGGCCGAGCTGGCATTAGAATCCGGTTTACCCAACGAAGTTGATGTTGCATTAAACTCACTCCTCGCGCTTTCTGTGACTCCATCATTTACGGGTGCTTCTACCAGTGTACGATTAGCTCAATGTTCCAATCTCCTCAATCTGATCTTGGCCACTGTCGGTATTTATGATGACAGTAAGTTGATTGGACTACACATTGCTCTTTGATAGCACCTTAATTCAATACTTAATCCAGTAATACTATTCAGAACCTAATGTCCCGTTGGTTTAACACTGAAAAGTTTGATTCTTTCAAATTCATTCCAGCTCTCCCTGAAGACTATGTGAGTGCCTTATGTCGTTCTAGCGAGGCGCGATCTGGAGAAATCCCAGACTTAAACCGTCCGATTCATACTAATTCTTGCAAGAGAGAAAGCAAAACCTCTCATTTTTCTCTTTTTCACTATCGTGCGATGAACAACTGGGTTGGGTCTCGTAGTCACTAAGGCCTGTTGTTCATTCGTGGGAACTGGTGTCATAAGCTCCGGGGCTCGTAGTGGCGAGCCGCAAGAGACCCGATTAGCATTACACAACTTGGAGACCGCGAAGCTGCCTACCATCAAAGTTGATTGATGGTGGCGGGATTCGAACCTCGGACTTCAGAGTCCAAAGCACACTGACAACCGCTTGACCACCGCTGATCGGTCACTCAAGGAAAGGATGATCTGGAGAGAATGTCAATCACTTATAATACTCTGAGTTTGAGGGTGATGGAGGAGCTGCTTCGAGTATATAATTAATTTTGTTGTGCACTATATGGTGTGTAGTTCAAATCAAAGCAGTGTGATCAGCTTCCCGGTGGTCAGGTGTGTGGTATACTGGTGTTCCATCTGTGAGGTCCGGCCTTTGATCCCCATTTGCGTGGATGAGTTCGCACTGCTGATGGGATCTAACCAAGTTGAGACAACTGTCCAGTGCTTCCTAATTCTTCAGTTCACTCTTCATTGGCTTTGTACACGATTAAATTCACCAGAATTTATCAGAATTTATCGATATTAATCAACGGTCCTTCACACTACGCACATTCCTCAGTTCATCCAGGGATTCCGAGCCTAGCCGCCCGTACTATTCCCACCTGCGCTAAGCTTCATTCGCTGTGCTTGTACGGACGTAGTGCCACTTCACTTTATTCAGAACACCATTGTAGAATTCAGGAGTCGTTCGGAATAGGGTCATCGTGCGTGAACGAAAACAACTGCATTCGAGAAGCACAGAAGGCTAGAATTTTGCTCCCTTTAGAGGTCATTGGTAGTGCGTATCCTTCGACCCATCCATGTGTGAAGCTGTTTATGAAAGGTGCGTATTACATCTGCACAAACTGACCCACATAGCGGCAGATCAGAATTGCCCATTCAGCGTTGTTCACATGTCGTTCAGGTTATTTGACCCGACGGCAATGAGTGAAGACATACTCCTCTGTGTCACCTCTCTTCTAAAGCCTGCATGTCCCCTCCATGAGAGTAGTTCGGAGTTCGAATCGCGGAAGGGTCGGTGGATGTGCTTTTTTACCTTGACAAGATTTAAACTCGACTCTGATGTGATCCCTGAGTTTATAGGTGTCTGGATCGGAGTGCTGCTAGTCCTTGACTCTTTGCCCATTTGAACATGAAACATCTTTCATCTCCTTCAAGATGAATGGTACGGTCATGCAATGTGTATGGAGCTATAGCAGTTTTAAGTGGGTCCGAAAATAATTGCGTAATCGTATTTTGCGCGGCATGCACTTCAATACGCATCCATCTCGCCTCCAAATTATTGGAGAGGAGGAATAGATCTTATTTCTTTAGGGGCAAGATGCGTATTATTAGATCCACCAAGAACCTTATCTAATTCCCTCTTGAAATAGTATTTCGTAATAAGGATTCTTCATCACCGTACACGTACATGTAGGTCACGTGATCTTTTGTTAAATTTAAAAAGGACACCTGTGGCTCCACCGCGACATTCAACTGCAACTGATAAAAGTGGTGCACAATGTTGCTGCAATGAACGTTCTACTCGCAATGTAGAATCAGAATTTATTCTGATTTGTTTTGCTTGCCTATCTGCTCTTTCACATTCACTGTTGAAATTTTTCCGAGTCTTTCATGTCAGATTTTTGCAGTTTGATTAACAAAAAGTGGTCAGTGTTCCATATGCAAGGAATCTAATAATTCTTCATTTTACTTTCAGGCTCAACCTCCTTCGTGATCTGTGATCCAGTATGGCGGAAGCAGACGCAGCTTAATTTTCTTAGAGTGAGTCCATTTTTCTTGCTTGTTCCCTTGTTTGCATTCGAAACGGTTCTTTTGAATGCAAACAGAGATCCTATAAAACATCACGTGCGCTTTTTTATTCTCCACATTTGTACCTTGAGACAAGTGCTTGCTCTAAACAGGTCCCCAGATTGCGGATAGGAATATACCTCCTTATGGTTTTCTGTAATGAATAAACATTGGTGAACAGGTTGGCAGGTTTTAAGCTGATCATCTGTTCCCTGTCAAGAGATACAGAACCTCAGTTAGAGCGCTGTGGCAAAGGTCGATCAATGTGATTAACTCTTTCACTTCCTAATTGAGGACTCGATACTCACGATCTCCACGGGTTTCTCTGGGCACAAGTAGCACGTAAACTACGTTGATCATCAGCAAGCATGAGACTGCAGCTCCTCACATTGGTCTACTGTCTTGTGGATTAGGCTCTCATTAGTCTCTGGCTCTGGGTGTGGTTCACCAAAAAGATCACCGGCAACAACTTAGGCAACCTGGAAGTTTTGCACTCAAACAAAATATAGATTACTGAGGACTATCTCTTAAGAAGAAGTATGCTGCCAATGCAGCAACCATAAAAATGAAACGGAAAGCACTGAGTACAAAGGCGGTATAAGAATGGAAAATTTCACAGTGAAAATTAAAGTCAAGACTAAGTGTCGTGTATTTCACCTTACACGATTTGTGCCACTGATTTCTATCCTGAGCTATATCGCTCAGCATCTCTATCCAGAGACAATAATCTATTGAACAGTAACCCGGATATCAAGATGCACTAAGCCAAGCTGACTTCGCATCCAAACGCTAAATTCAACCAACCGTGTAGTGCATTTGAAACTTCCACTGAAGCACATGAACAGCTTAAAGCATACTGAATCGTGGTCGCTATCGAGGAGAATGCTTCATTCCTATTGGCACTCTTGTATTAGACCTCGCCATTCGTGTCTTAGGGGAATGTAATCCATTGCTAATTTTAAGAGGACAGACCAATTGGCATTTGGAACATCTGACTTTCATACTAGTTAAAAGTAGCTGATGATCTAAACACGAAGCCAACAGCTGGTCTCCGTTTTCCGAGTAACAGGAATCAAGCCCAATTGCTTCTCGTTCCAATACAACAGACCTACTCTCGCTAAAATCACTACTCAAGGCCTGCTCGCATTATGCAAGAGGTTGTTCAACTTTTGGTAAAAGATATGGTTGACGGCATCTGGGTTGCAATCCCTAGGTACGTGTTCCGATACGACAAACAAATTGCGTCTATCAAAAGCGTCTATTTTGTACAAACAACTATCTCTCACTATGTACAACCAACTGTTGGCTGGAGACCGAGGCCGCATCAGCTCTTTCACTAGGAGCCGCACCATCGTCAATGAAACCAGAAGTAGTAGCTGCTGAGTCGCCGGAAGTACTCAAATGGAGCTTCGTGGATTGTTTTCATTGGGACATCAATCAAATGATGAGGCTTAAGTTATGGATACAGCACCCGTCGATGGCTAGAATCCGCGGTAAAGTTAGTTAGTTTGAACGGAGAGAAGCTTGAGCTAATGATGCTGGGTTCAACGATACATGGACACTAGTAAGAATAGGAGAAAGTAGGAGTGAAATTTCTATTTCCGTCATTTACTGTTAGTACCGTTTTCTGAAGATCCCGATTGAAATGAATGTTTGTGACGAATGCGAGTGAATTAGGCAATAGATCGGCGAAGTAGGAAGGTGCGCACGGTTCAGAGGAGTTAATAGCTCTAGAGTAAAGCTAAGTAATCGGATTCAACAATGCAAGAAAATTCATAGTTTTATGTGCTGCAGTTTGTTGCAACACTGAGACTCTGTCCAGAGTAGGCCTTGTTCGAGGATGCACTCTAGCCTTTGTGCAACCAAGCCTGAACCGGAAAGCATCATTGTTCCAGATGCGTGGTTGATTACCCTCCTCCAAATAACATTTTCGAATGCACAGAAAATGACAAACGACAATGGTTATCTCAAGTGCCATGTTTATCACGTTATAGCGTTGTTCACAAATATACGTGGTGTTTTAAGTAGAGAATTCTGTCTCCTGATAAACCCGCAACATCCTCGAGCACTGCAGCCGATCGTCCACAAACACCTATTTAGTGAGCCTAGCTCAGTCTAACCGCCAACTGGCGGCCTTCACTCCATTCGCCTCTTAGGGACGCACTCGGTGGTATACAGCTCAGCTCTTCGGAGACTGGGCGGTGGTTTTCGAGTGGTAAGGTCGTCGGAATAACCGCTTATGGATCCTGAGTTCGGACCCCGCCCATGCCACCCATCTTCTCATTATCTGCATTTCCCTAGGCAGCTTTTGTACGACCGCGACCCCCTTCCTGAAAGTTTATCGTACATTTCTATAATCAGTAAACAGAAAAAGGAAGCAAAAGCGTTGGTCTATTTATTAATTATGGTGTCAAAGTGTCCAGATTGGATGCTCATATGGACATTGCAGAGGTCACTTTTCCCGATATCACACCACTCATCTATGCATGCTTGTTGCGCAAGTCACGCTCGTTAGGTATCTGATTGAGTAGAAAAAATTCACCCGTCCTGAGAATACCTGTTTTGCATAACTTATATGCAGTATTAACCGAAAAATCGGTTGCATGCCTATGGGGGAATTTTTCACCAATATTCTGATGTTACTTGATAGGTTAATTTCAGAGCAAAAGCGTGTTACCGATTATTTCGCGATCCATAGTGTTTTGTTTCACAAAGATATATATATTTCACCGGTTTGCAGACAAGTATGCTACCAACGCCACAATAATAATAGCAATAACAGGGGCTGGGGCATTTGGATACACAACACAGTTAAATGAAGGCTGAGCAGTTCTAATGGATAACAGTAAATCTGTTTCACCGTACGCTTTTTTATATTTTTGTATTTATCGTTTTTTTACCGGGCACAGGATTTCGACAGGCTGTGTTCACTCCACTGATTTCTATTCTGGGCTATATCTCTAAGCGTCATTGGATAGAGACGCTAAGAGATATGGCCCAGAATAGAAATCAGTGGAGTGAACGCAGCCTGTCGAAATCCCGTGCCCGGTAAAAAAACGATAAATACAAAAATATAAAAAAGCGTACGGTGAAACAGATCTACTCTCATCCCTTGGGTCCCAACCTGGAAGCCGGGCTGCACCAACCGAAACCAAAGCTAAACTAGCTCCTTCATACCTCTACGCCACATCGTTGTTTGACCGCCGCCTTGCCTAACATGTGCGGACTCCGAACCATGTTAGTAATCAAAACCGCCGCACAAGGGTGCATAGTTAACAGTTGAACAAGCTGAACTGAACTGATAACCAAGTCAGTGATTAGCACGGCAGGACGGCATACAAGCAGCGTGCCTGGAAAAGTGCTCCTCATGACGTTGACTACAAAGTTCCGTTGTTTAGTTGCGAGTGCAATTTGTGCACCGAGTATACGCATCGAATAAAACATATCTTATTCTTGCTGATACAGAGATCAGCCCATTGATTGATGGTAACATGTTTCTGTTTAGACAAAGGAATAGAGGAAAGGTTAGAGTTACATTTATTGAAAACGTGCGGTTTTCTTTGTCTATGCGTTTGCATGTGATGTTTACGTGGTGTTCAAGTCAAGTTAAGCTTTATGCACCCACGGGTGACGATTGGATACTAGAGTACAAATGTCTTGGGTGTAGGGGCTAACCAGGGGAGACCTGTTGAGGTTAGATGTAGGGTATGTAATTGCCGGCGGAACCCCAGGCTGTTTGGTACGTTTGACTAACACTTATGTGGTTCAAATATATTGGGAGAAAAAAATGAACGGGCTATGTTACCATAAACCCGCCTACTTTGTCATTGAGCTACTACTGCTGTTGCATATCCAAATATCGTGAAATCTATGTTCTTTCCCCCCTCGCATTCTTCCTGTCCCTTATCATTCATTCGTCATTAAATGCCACCCTCTCCTATTTTGAAGTTGTCGAAAAAATTGGTCAAAAACACCACATTAATGTTCTGGTTTGTCGCCTGCACCGACCGAATTCAGCTGTGCACATCAGTGAGCTTTTTCTAGTTGGGGCTGTTTATAATTGTCATGCGGCAAAAGAGGGTGTCTATTCTCCTCCGCTTGTATTTTCCACTATCCATTTGCAATAAAGTGCTAGGCATAATGAATTGTCCATCTGTTCCATTTTAACCATATTTTTCACAATCCTTGGACTTTTGTCACACTGTTCCCTACACATGCACCTCTCTCTTTATTTCGTTGTATTTGCTAAGTACTTTCCTCTTTTCCCAATCAAGTTTTCAATCGTCCTTCGAGTTCCTCTCATGTATAAAAACTATACCATCCATATTGAATCGGTCAGCATCACAGTTTTCATCGCAGTATTTTTTTCACTAACCGACGCTTACTGTCAATCACAAGAACTCCCGCGCGCGTATGTTTGGCTATGTGCATGTATGTTCACGTGATTGAAATTGGTATCGAATAATCATGTGGCATCAGTGGTTACTTTCAGATATCCGGAATAGCGTGTCCATACGTGTACAGTGTCTTATTCGGCCTTAGTTTTCTCTGTTCAGAGCGTTTGCCTCTTTTCTTTCCGTTTGGACTTCAAATTGCTTGATCGATCTTCGTTCCATACACCCCTCGCTGTTCAACCTGCGTCCGGGCCGTCGCATTTATCCTCTAAGCGATAGATTTCTAGTTCTGGTGCTTTATGAAGTGTCCCTTCATCTCTCACTTTGTTATTCACGTACATGAAGGGTATGATTGGTCTACCACGCGCCCGTGCCCCAAACACTAAACGCACACACGTACACAAGTGGGCTACAGTACAAGCTTTCGGTTGGACCAAATCGTGCCTGTCTTCCCGTATGTCTGTTGTGAAGTGTACACCGCGAGTGTCTTTCCGTGTGTCCATATCCTCCGTCTCACACAGCCTCTTCTGTCGCGTGATCTGTTTATGCGCGCTCCCTCGCGCAGAGGCGTGGTCTTACTACGACCAATTAACCGTACTATCTCTGCATCCTGCAGTAAAGCGTCCACACAGACTATTGTGCCTCCTTCCTACGTAGATTTTGCACATCCTCATTATTCTGGCCTTGCGCTAACCCGCTGAATGATGATGATGCTGATAACTGCCTACTCGTCTTACAATTCCGCTGTCCTTGCGCCGGGCTCTGCTATTTGTTGTGCACAAACAAAAACCTGTTCACAGTTGTACGTTCGTGTGTGGGTGTGTTTGAGCTGTATGTTTAACCTCTAGCTGATTGGCTCCACATCACTGTGGCCCAATGTTCTAGATAAGTTTAACTACTTTCCAAGTTGCCCCTGTGCGTTCATATATATACATCTGTACGTATACACTTAAGTCTCAAGACCACGAAGCGGGCTAAAATGAACTATACCAAAAATAAATTAATTAACGATTTACGGTCTCTTTGTGTTACCCATCTGAAAAAAACAACCCCCTCTACACACACACCTCATTTCCAGTAACCGGTCACTGGTACAGTCTGTCACAAGTGATTAAATAATTGTATCAATTACAGGCTGGTTTAATTTGTTACTGCCAGTTGTATCTTCTCTGCACGTTGTCCGCTTCAGTGACTTACTCCATTGGTGCCGCGGGAAAGCAAGAGGTCCAGAAAATTTCATATTCCATGTACATATGAGAGAAAAATCGAAAATCGAGTCAAAAGCGAACAGCTCATACGAATAATTTCCACTCCTGTCCCTAAGGTTCCTTTCGTGGTCAGTTTTTTCGCTTACCTCACTGGATGAAATAGGGAGAAAATATGTTATATGTACTTCAAGATTATCCATGTGGGATTTGTGCTGGTGAGTGTTCTGAATTATTTGTCAGTTTAGGGGCTAGCATACTCCAAGGCAGAACATTTTCCTTTTTGAGCAAATAGTTCCACCGTTCTCCATGGGATATATATATATTTCACACGTCCAAGTTCAGACTGCGTCCCGACCAAATCACGGAGCAGAAGAAAAGAAGAAGAAAGAAAAACGTTCCATGATTTGCTCGTGGGCCGAAAACTGTCAGGTTGCCCAGGCCAAATTATCTTAGGGAATTCACAATCGGAGCCTTCGGCTAGCCAAGCCTGACCAGCAGGCGGTGTGTAAAAAATTGTAATCTATTGGGAGCTGGCCTCC
>UZAN01047282.1:2504-12532 GCA_900618425.1 Echinostoma caproni
CAACATGCTGGATGAGTGACTTCGTGTTTATCCACTCTAAATACCTTTCCCCTGACTACCTTGGGTGCACCTACATGCCATCCAATTTATATCAGGCAGGTGTTGGTTACAAGTAACCGACAGCTTTCTGTGGATGGGTTACCGGGATCTGTATTTACTCTATCTTGGGCCTCGGGCGCGGTAGGTAGGTAGCAAGCTTTTTGGCGTATTACTCTCTTCATCCATCTTACTGCTCCTAGGTTTGAAGGGTGCAAACCTATCTGTCAGTCTAGATATTCCTACCCTAATGACAGACCATCGCTCTTCTAGCGTTGGCTCAGGAGCTAGTGGTACCGAATCTACGTGCTCCGCGGCCTCTTGTAGGGCGGCAACGTTTATACGGCCATAGTACCATTTGAGCCGGTTTGCTTTAATTGCTGGGTAATACTAACCTAAGTACCCCATGATCACTCTTGCTACCTCATTTATGTCTGATAAATACCGCGTTATAACCAAGTGCGGGACGGAGGCCCTCTGTGGGTTGCGAAACCTTGTGGCCTGCATGACATGCTGAATGAGCGCATGTTCTTGTAGCCACGTTAGAAAGCCTTCTCCCTTTGTCCCATTGAGAGCCTCTCCCCCTACCCAGCAGATCTCCGGAAGATTGAAATCACCGAGAATTAAGATCCCTTGGGTTCTCGAAAGAAATTTCCCGCATTGTAGCAAGTAGTTCCATATCTTCTGCGGGTTCGACCTGGGGTGCGCCGAGCCTTTTCGCGGGCACTCGTTGCCTTCTAAGCAGGAACAGTGTTCTATTCAGAGGAGGAGTGTCCTGGATATTCCTTACCACCACTGTGGCCCCACTAGCGGACGCTGATTTAGCCTTGGTATCAGCGACCTTAGACTCACTTATCTTTTTTTACTTCTTCAGTCTTTTACGGCTCCGATGGAATGGTAGTTGGTGGGCCGTCGGCTCTTCTGATATACGATTCTTTCCCAGTGACTGTCTCGGCTTTCTCTCCCTTTGGTTATCGCCTTTTGGCCATTCTGGTTTGGGTTTAGGGATGTGGAATTGCTCAACGGTGATCCAACTGGTAGACTTTGTTGGAAAGCAATGAGTTGGCAAGCCCAAACCACTCCTGCTCCGTGCGCCATTTGGGCATTCAATTTACTCAGAATATCTCTGTGCTTCTTTTGTTGCATTATTCCTGTTGCAGGAACAATGGGGAGGACACCCCGCTGGGCGTGATGAACTGTATCAGGGGTAATTTGATGCACTCTCTAATGTTCATCTTCACTGCAACAGCCCTAGAGAGCATAAGGTTCCGGGCCGTGTGCGACTAGTATAGGTCTGGGTCTGGATGTCTGGTTTTACCTCCACAACCCAACTCTGTGGCACTTCATATAGGGCGCGTTGGCCGGCATACCCGCCAGTCGGATAATATCTTGAACGTGGCAGCGATCCGCCTCTCGTCGCGCTTTAGCATCGCGAATCGTGGGCTCCGCAAAGTTATGTATCAAGACATTTATCGTTCGTCCCAATAGCGCTTGAGTTCTGCGTTGCAGTTCTTAATGATCTTTATCCAACTGTTCTATACGAGCACTCACTTCTATCGACTCTAACGGTTTAACCGTAGCCCCTTTACGCAGTTTCTTTCCCTTGGTGCTCGTGATTTTCTTCTTTCCATTGTTTTTCTTCTTAATATGTTTACCGCTTGATCTCTCCGCCTCTACCTGCTTCGTTGCTGGTCTCGGCGTGCGAGTATTTGAGGTTTGTGGTGACTTCGTGGTCACGGCCACTACCAAAGCTCCTTTCCGAATGCGCGAGCATTCCTCTACCAGAGCCTCTCAGTATGTGCATATCCACTTGAATTCTCCATAGTAAAGATGCAGCGCATAGCGCTGCTTCGACATCTTGGAGCATTTTTCGTGGTACCACGAACCAAATCTGTTACACTAGATATTATTGTTAACCACCCTACCAGAACCAGTGGCTTCACACGTGTCAGGATGCTGAACCATGGCTGTTCTATTAACAATGATTTCAGATCACGTATCGTCCGGAAAAAGCAATATAAAGAAAGCATTTCAAATTGCGAAAACCGCTTGGAAAGTTTCTCAACCAGAAATATCTGAAGTCCGCGTTAAAAGGTAACCGAAAATTCCCAAAAAGTAAAACTGGTCCACCAGTTGGGTCCATTGTACAATACAACGACTAAGAAAAAGCCTATGAAATATCTACTGATATTTAACTCTTAACTATATGACGCTTTAAAGTTGTGGCCCTTTTGCGGTCACAAAACGAAATGAATGGTGAAACTGGATACTTCACTATTTACAGTTTGAAATATCCATTGATATTTCACAATTACCTGAATAAAAATACTTTCGATCACGAGCACTTTTGTAGTGGGCAGCTGACTCTGAAATATAATAGTAGATGCACCTTTAGTAACGTTCCTCCTGCTCACTCCCCCTTCATACACGCACACACAGCAAGAACGACACCGGAAGCGGAGAAAACGTATATTCCAGAACCAGGGGCGATTGTACAACCAAGGGGCATCAGATCATATATATATATATACAAGCAACAGGGGGTGGGGCAAGTATTGACCACTCGGAAACGTGTTAGTCTGTCAGGGCATTTTGTGTCTCGCTTCTCAGGGGTTTCGTCTTGTGTTGGCTTTGCTCTTCTTCTTTGTCTGTGGAAAGAGGGAGGAAATACAGAGAAATTAGTTTACACCAAAATGTCTACCCTCTTATTGCCACTACACTTTGAAAACTCAAATCAGGCGCTAACGTACCGCAAGTTTAGTTCCAATCCAAACTTCCAGGACCTAGAGGCCTCTTGCCTCATAGTTGTCCTTATTCCAGCTGGAATTCGTCGGTAGACCGATCGAATTGTATGTTCGTCCGGCTTACAGCATGGTTATTAGTTCCGCAACCGTCCAAGGATGTGATATTCGGATGTAGTAGCCGTCACGCCTGTTTTCGGCAAGGCTGAAAACGAGACGGAACAAACTGTCTTCTCTCCGTGTTTGGGAGAGACTTAAATTCTCTTGGGCGTAAGCGCTTCTGCTTGTGCATGTTGTGCAAGCGCACCACATTATGTCAAACATGGGGGGGGGAGGGGAAAAGAAGCAGCTTATTTTCCTTATGTTTTAGGTCATTTTTGGTAAGGTCGTTGTCCGTAGTCTATCTAATTCCATCTTGAAAGCTTGCACTGTGTTTAGTTGAACAAGTCTCCCGGGATAGCGATTCAAGAAGTGAAAAATCCTGTTTCAGTTCTCAGGTTAGGCCAGGTCATTTCAGTTGATTTTAGTTCTCAAAGGACGATTTGTGGCTCTTACCAATCGAGCGCCCGGATTGATGTGATTTCGGCGAGCTTTTAGTCTTTATGCTAATGATTTCCACGAATTCGTACGTCTAGCAACGGACGGATTAACGAACCGAAAGGTATATGTGCGGAAAGAGTTGACACTGTCACTACAGAGCTCCCCCCCTAGAAGGCTAAGAAGAGCCTTCGATAAGTGTGCGTGTGGGTACAGTCTGTACGTCAACCAATTCGCACTGGGGTGACGCGTAGCGGAAACCGATACGATTCCCGAAAAAAACACGATTGATTCGTAATGTTCTACGGTACTGAATTAGAGAAATCATTACAAAATGTATAATAAAGCGAACCTCAAATATGCGGCCAAAAGCACTGAAGCAAGGGAGAGCCAAATATGATGTTCAGAGAGAAGCAAACAGTCGCTCACGTTCTCTAACCACGCAAAATTCAAATATGCCGGGCATCGAGTTAACAGATAAATAATAATGTATTGTGTTTGTGATCGAGAAATGTCAATATAGGAGCAACACACGGATAAAGTTATTTCACCGTAAATCGTTATGGGTTCGGAAGGATTTTCAAAAAGTTCAGCATGAATTGCACAGTCTTCTTGTCTGCTGAAAATCAAGCAGGTTGATCAATTGTCTGGAAGTATTCCGGCTGATGATGTGAGGATATCTGGAACAAAGTGTTTGCAGTCCGTTGAGATTTCGCCACTTGTCGCATTTTTTTAAACAACAAACAGATGTATTGTAAATGGGTCCGTCACAGCTGGATATGAGCCGATAAAATCTGACCGGGTCTGATAGAAATATGTCTTCGATACCCTCAAGATGTTGGTTCGGTAGGTTGGGTGGGGGTCAGGGGCATATTTCGGTTTTCCTGTTGGTTAGGTTCTCCCATTTGGTCGATTGATCTATTCTTCTCCAAGAAAAAGGAAAAAATAGAACTTCGACTCAGCTGTTGTTGAAGCTGATGGGTAACACTGAACACAAATATCAAGAAGGAATGAGCAAAATCCTTTCTTGTTTGTTTTTGTTATGCGAAAAATGCGAGTTATGAGCAACAAATTGAGGTCGAGGAATCAATTAAGGTGGAGCAGAATAAGAACTACTCGGGAGAGAAAATTTCGGTAGGTCGACAAGCTACTAAGTCAACACAAGGAAACGAACTGGCTTACGGTCTTCGCGACCGCGGCGGTTGTGCCTTACCATTATCGATGGTAGTGTGGAAAGGTGGTTCTCTGTGGATCTGGTTGGCGTGGGGTCTACCGACGGAGGATTTGTACCTTCCGTAAGTGTAATAGAAGTGATGTTGGCTTCTAAGAAAGCTGGTTTCAGTCGATCGAAACTTACGGACTCCTATCTGCCGTTAACTTTTATTATGGCTTACTTGTCTTTACGCATGATGATCTTATGCGGACCGGTGTATAGTGCCTGTAGAGGTATGCTAGTGCTATCTACGCGAAGCAAGACGTAAGTCAACGCGTAACGTTCTTCGGTACATAGAGTGTTTACTGTCGTGTGGTCGCAGCGTNCGCGTGTGATGCACGAGTCGTGCAAAATCCGAGTAGTTAAAGCTACGTTGGGGCGTAGGTGAAACGAATTTACCCGGGAAAACGTAACGTGCAGCCAAGGGTTAGTGCGGCCGGTGTAGCTTGCAAGTCGGCTTATATCGTGTTCCGAATGCCCAACAAGACATGTGGAAGAGCCCCATGCAATTTTTAACCGGGATGAGCCTTGAGGGCCGCCTTGAGGTATTTATGGAAGCGGTCGACCAGGCCGTTGGCCGCCGGATGATATGTAGTTATGCTAGGGCGTTTGCACCCTGAATAGTGATTAGTGCTTTAAATGATCCTTCGAAATGTGAACCTCTGTCAGATAATGACGGTCACCGGGCAGACGTACGTTGCTACCAAATGCTCCAAAAACGTCTTGGCTGTCGTTCTGGATGGGCGATTAGGGAGTGGGACTGCCTCTGACCAACCGAAGAAGCGATCAAAGCAAGTCAGTAGGTCTGTGAACCCCCCTGAAGGTGGTAGTGACCCTACTAAATCAACGTGGATGTCCTGGAAATGGGCCGTTGGGGTATCGAAGGTGCCTAACGGCGTCCTGGTGTGACGTAAAATCTTACAACGTTGACACTCTAAGCAGGAACGTATCCATGTAGCTAAATCGCGGTTCATCTTAGGCCAAACGAAATGTCCTGCTATAAGCTCGTATTCCTGGATGAGTTAAGTTGTGCAAAGCAGTGAAAACTTGTTTCCTATACGTGTGTGGCAATACTGACCGTGGCGTGCCCGTGAAGACGTCGCAGATCATGGTGCCCTCGAACGTACTTGGTGGTATCTCTTGAAGTTGAAGGGAACTGTTGCCTTTTAGAAGTTCCATTTCTAGGTCGGCTGTTTAAAAAGCCGCGAGTTGCCCAAGGACGATGGTGTCCAAGGAGATGAGGTGGATGCGTGAAAGTGCATCGGCGACGGGGTTGAACGCCCCTGAGATGTGTCTTATGTCTTGAGTAAGCTGGTTGAAATAATCAAAGTGGCATGACTCTCTAGGAGAGTACTTATCTGAGTTTGTCCGTGCTGCAAAGATGAGTGATTTGCGATTCGTAACGACAGTAAAATGGTGACCTTCTAGCATGTGACGGATGGCTAGGTGTTCGCGACCGAACCTGCTGTAAAGAGACTCAACCGGGTGTAAACGTTTCGAAAAGAATGCTCAAGGTTGCCTCTTTGGCCTACGGATTGCTGTGATACCGCACCTATTGCTACGTTGGATGCGTCCGAGATGAACGCCACAGGTGCTTCCGGTATGTGATGTGAAACTACGGCGATATTGAAGATAGTCTGTTTCAGTTCGGCGATCGCTTTGCGAGCCTTGTCGGTGAACGAGAACTGTTTAGGCTTAACACGTAGTAAATCGGTTAGGGGTTGCATAAGCTTTGCAAAGTACGGTATGAAACGTCGATAAAAATTTACTAACCCATCGAAACATCTGAGCTGTTTATTGGAAGTCAGTTCCGGGTATTCTGAAATGGCAGTTATTTTGTCCTTAAGCGGAGATTTACCCGCGTCGGAGATCAGATTACCTAGGAAATTCACGCTACGGTCATCAAAAGAACATATCACTGAATTGATGTTGTGTCGGACGTGCCAATAGATCGCGTAAGTGTTGTTCGTGTTCCCCAGGCGCCGGACTAGCGATCAAAATGTTGTCTAAATAAACGAAGGTGTTGTCCAGGCCTTGACATACTTGGTCTATGAAACGCTGAAAATTTTGAACTGCGTTTCTCAAACCAGAAACGCATACGAGAAAGTCAAAGAGACCGAATGGCGTGGTCACAACGGCTTTTGGGACATCCTGGGGGTACACGAGGGACAAACCGGGGAACAAGTAGGAACGATCAGCGTGTAGGAAGACAGGCAGTCCGACTCCGGCTCATACGTCGCGCGAATGCCGTCAAGCCAGCATTCAAACAGTCATTCAATCGGTCAAACGATCGATCGATTAATCAATTGGACCACAGGCATGTATGAACACAAATCACTCATTTGTAGGCCACACCACTGTGGAAGAATGTTTGACGGTTTACGTAACTCTGAGAATTCGGAGAGAACCGTGTGGATCTTCTTCTAGCGGTCTGTGGATGATGGGGCTGATGGATGTCTCACGTGTTGCGACGCATATTGCCTCGCAAGTTGTGGGACTGTCTACAAGCTTATGGCCAACGCGATCGAACGTGAGATCGAAATGATGAAGGAAATTAATGCCAATGATACACTGTGGAAGGTCAGTGTATTTCATGTTGATTTTTTTGAAAATCCGAACCCACGTTGATTTTATGAGACATAACTCAATCCGTGTGTTGCTTCTCTATTGACCTTTCTCAGTGACAAACACCACACATAATTCTTCATCTGTTGAGTCGATGCCCACCACATTCGAATTTGGCATGGTCAGAGAACGTGAAGGACTTGTTGGCTCTCCCTGGACATCATATTTGGCTCTCGCTTGCTTGAGTGCTTTTGGCCGCAAATTTGAGGTTTGCTTTATTGTACATTTTGTGATGATTTCCCTAATTCAGTACCGTAGAACATTACGGATCAATCGTGTTTTGTTTTGGGAATCGTATCGGTTTCCGCTACGCGTCACTCAATTGCGATTCGGTTGACGTTTAGTCAGTGATAATGAAGACCCATGGAGAACTATGGCGAATTCAGAGGTTCAGTGTGAGTTAACGCTCGCCGTATTTTGATTGGCATTTTGTTTGTTGCGACCAACTCAATAGACAAGGAATGGTGCTGACCGATGAGACGAGGTTGGATAACTCTTACCTGGGCACCAATGTCGACTATCAAACGTGTGCCTCGTCTGTGACGTAGAAAAGATGACATGGCTTAGTTAAACCCGTGACGGTCGTCACCTGGGAAGGTCCACTTAGGCGTTTCCCTGATGTGATGACTTGTAACTACAAGGCTTGTTGCACTTTCGAGCTGCGTCATTATATTGGCGATGGTACCAGCAAACGTCCGAAGAGATGCTTTGTGACCTGAAACGTCCGTGTCGTCTATGGGATCACGAAAATGAGGAGGAATGAAAGTAGAAGCTGGAACAGGAGCTAGAACGCGATTGAGTGTGACTGCTTGGGTCATTAACTCGTCCAAACACCGATTCACGTGGTCGTTTGCGTCCTTTCACAAATAATTTTCTGAGTCTGGGAGTACGAGGGTGACTTGTGGAGCCGATGGGTGTGTGCTCAAATACTGTCGGCTTCTTCTGCTAGCTCGTCCATGGTATCTTTATTCGCGAACACTCCAAGGAAAGTCGCGACGCAGTCTGGCAGTGCTCATATCCAACAAATTCGTAGCACGTTTGTGCTTACGTTCAGGCTGGAGGTATAACTCTTAATATAGCTGAGCGGCTGTGTGGAAGTATGTAGCCCGTTATCCCCTAGACGGATTCCGCGCAGTAGCGGTTTCAGACGGTTGTCCTCCGTCATGCTGAAGCGGTGGATGATCGCATCTTTTAATGCGTCATAAGGTTTATCGGGTGGGGGGTCACAAACTACGTCCCTTGAGCCAGGCGATATGGAGCTTGGGATATATCCCACGATTTGTGTAAATCTGATGACTTGATTTGTCACCCTGGCCATCCGGAAGTGCGCTTCGACCTGAGCAAACCAAAACTCCGGGTCTTCGGGGATGAAATCAGGGATTCTTGTCAATAGATCACTCACGTGTGGGCTATCGTGCTCCTTAACGTTGACTCCTGTGCTGAGTTGATCGTCGCTTTTGCACTATGTAAGTGATTAGAAAGTGACAAAATGCACAGTGTATAAACGTCAGCGTCGTAAAAATAAATTTACGGTTATTCCAGTGATAAAGAAAGGATTAGGCAAGTGGAATTATCTAACTCTATTAACCAAACTAAAATGGGCGATAGCTGTAAAAAAGTAAAAATATCAAGTCGGGCTCAACAATTTAGTTTCTATGGTAATGATTTTCACGAATTCGTACTTCTAGCAACGGACGAATTAACGAACCAAAACTGAGCGACTGGTATCACGAAATCTCAACGACGGTTGTATTGGAATGAGTGAAAGAACAGAGAGAGAAGCGTACAGGTGAAACCAGTAAAACACTAAGGTCTGAAAGATAAAAATGGTACATGTGCGAAAAGAGTTGACACCGTCATTACAAGTTTCCATGACTTGCAACATTAAATTATGCATTTTTTCAGAAAGGCAGAATGGTGTAGTGCAGTATCACGTCCTTTGTGGTTAGATTACAGGTGGTACTAAACGCTCACCTCAGGGAAAACCGATATCCAACAATCATCAAGTGCCTTTTTAAACCCATTTGTAGGGACACACTGGCTCCGTCCACGTGTGGCCATGATTGCTCGTCCGAACAATTTTATAGACCCAGGACACTCCTTACAATTCGCAAGGATTACTCAGTACGAACAGGTGATCTCAACGGCCAACGTAAACGAAATAGAAGGTAGATTGCGAGATCTGAACCAAAGCACTATATTTGAACGTAAAATACAGTGGCGTCGCACGGTGCGTCGAACGACCAAGGTGGAAGTGTAAGGAAGCAACGCGCCTGAACGTTCAGTAAAACAGGAACGTGACGTAAAACGCGAGTAACAAAGCAGAGCTGCTGCATTTCTATAGTACTGCAGCCTACCCCTGCCAGCTGCGACTGGTTCCACAACGGAATTACCCTGTTAGTGAAAAACGTTGCCCTCAGTTAAAGCCTAGGGTGGCTTCGCTGCAAACGTAAGCTATGTCCCCGCGTTCTTTTATGCGAAACCCAGGAGAACAGATCGTCAAATCTAAGGCCTGATATACCTTTGATGATCTTACATGTCTCAATAAGGTTTCCTCTCATCCGCCTCTGTTTGAGGGAGAACAGATTTAAATTTCTGAGCCGCTGTTTGCAGCTTTCCCCCACTGCCGAGTTATTAGCATCGTGGCTAGACGTTTGACCCTCTCTTAAGTATCGACGTCCTTTCGAAAGAACGGAGCCCAAGCCTGCACACAATATTGCAGATGCGGGCGGACGATGAATTTATATAGGGGGACAAAGACCTCCGATTTTCTGCATGTTATGGTTGCGCATAAACGAAATAGTTGTTCCTTGGCTTTGTTTACGGTCTTCACACATTGGGTCAGGTTGCACAGGACGACAAAGGCTTTCACCAAC
>UZAN01047285.1:2141-26853 GCA_900618425.1 Echinostoma caproni
ATCCGGCAATCCGTCTCCGCCCCCAGAATCCCAAAGCTTGACTTTTCCAATGACGAATTTCACCGAACGTGGTTGACGCCGCAACTTCCTTCTTTCGACGTTACTTTCGTGTCCTATATCGTTAACCCAATAGCTGTGACTCCTCCGTCTTTGACTTTTGTTATCTTCAAACAATAACCATGTGTTTATGACGGACCCCAACTATCATGTTGCCATCTTGAGAGATATCAACGTTCATAACCAGGAATCTTTGACACATTCTTCTGTTACTACGCCTTTGGGACGCGAAGCTGAACATCTCGCTTTGGTCAACAACCTGAGTCAACTGGTTGACCTCCCTCACATATCTTGCTCGAGCTGGCGACCGTGCAATTCTGTTCCCTCTTTCTTCTCGGAGGTATGCACTCTGCCCCGAGTCATCACCCACTTCGAGACACGCCGGCGCTACAACTCATTCAACCAGGAGGGTTTTAGTGAGCTTCTAGCCTCTTGTTGTTGGAACTTGGGCTGTTTTCGAATTTGTTTCTTACTTCCCCGACATTGTCGGCATGTACCAGTTTGTTCCACACTTCTCCAAACCCAAACCACTCGATTGGAATAACGCATGTGTTGTACGCATAAAACGCTCAACCTTCCGCAGCTGGCGCCACTTGTGCCTCCCACCAGGTGCTCGACAATCATGCGCAGGATCAAGGAACAATTCGTCCGCTGTAAACCGGAAAACTTGGTCCCTTGTCAAAGCAATTTCTGCCCTCCCAACAGTCTCTTATCTGTAGCTCCTCTGGTGATCTTCTATGTGAACTACATGATAAAGCTGTTTTTGCTTCTGGGTTTACTGCCAACTGTACCTTATCCAATTAATCTATCCCTCTACCTTCTTATTCCATTGGCAACCCTTTCCTGCCTCATAATAGCTGCAGGAAAATCTGTCCAGCATCACGCCCTCAAAACGCGAGCAAACTCTCTAAACGGTATTCCATCCATCGTCCAAGTTTGCTCCTCGTTTTACCTCGTTCCCTCCAACGTTCTACTTTCCCAACCCTTCGGAAATACGCTGTGATTTTTCTGACCCCAACAATTAACGAACCATTTCCTCAGATTTGTTCTTGAGAAAATATTCGAAACTATCATCTCTGACCAACTGCCTGCATTCCTCAAACGTGAAGAACTACTGAGCGACCGCCAGTATGGCTTCGGACGGCGTCGTTTAACCGGTGACTTGCGGGCTCTCATCTCACGAACCTGGTCGGTTGCACTTGATAACCAAGGGGGAAACATTCTTGGTCTAGTGCGGCACCTCAAAAGCTCCTGATCGAGTTTGGCATGTTCGGGTTTCCTCCGACTCTCGTATCGAGGAAATCAAGTTTCCTAAGTAAGCGGACCACGTCCGACAGGAGTGATGGAGTTCTACCACGGCTGTTCCCAAAGGTTCAGTAAGTACTCTTGGCCATCCGCTCCTGTTGTTTTATTATTGCACACACTTGTGTGATGACCAACGGAGGGGGTAGACTTCATTGTCAATAACATTGCTGTTCAGTGATGAAAACTGGTAACTTAAGCCCTGGGACTAGAATTGGCGTACCACCGAGGGCCTCAATAGGGTTGTTGATCACCTACTACTATCGTCCCCTCGTATCCAGTTTACTGTTTCATTTGTACTTTTCCTTACTTCACCCTTGAGGCTTGTTCCTCTTTAACCATCTTATTGTGTCACGTGTCTGAGCCGACCCACGAGTTTATTGATCGAATTGATTGTTTTTCACACTCCTCCTTTGTGTCAGTGACCCATGTCACCGCTGTTCCGTTGACTAAGCCATCGATAGATATATGACACTTTCTTTCTCGTCCAATGTACCCCGACGCAAACACTTGACCACCTGCATGTACCTTCGTGATTCACACACCAGCGTGACCGGGTGGTNACCCACTCATTGTCACCAGTCCCATTGGTCGTCTCTTCTCTTCCATTTGATTGGTTCATTGTCGGTCATCAGATCCTTGTGCGTGTCTCTCCCTATTCATTCTGACCGTTGATCTCGATCGATCTGCACGTGTAAGCAGCCGTTGAGTTGAACGCATTGACAGCCATTGAAGGCTCCTTTTGACACAGCAAAACGCTGTCTTTCTCTTGGTGTGTTGTTGTAATTTAATTCCTCAATTTGTTCTTAAGACGCACTATCTTACGATTGTGCCTTGACAGTGCAAGCTCGCACTCACCGCATTGCCTCACAATTCGAGGTTTGTAACTTTTATTCGTACTCATGTTTGTCATAATAGTACCGCATTTCAAGAGAATCTCTTCTGTTGACTTCGGGATTAGCGCGTCACTCGATCGCTAGGACAGATTACCAGTGTGCAATCCACGTGACAGAATCTTCTCAAGAGATTCTACAAGGGTATACATAATATTGAACCGGACGACAACTGAGCTACCGTCTATCATTGATCTTCTTTGGCCGATGACGACACCCTCCACTGCCCCCTATCCTACCGCACTATCCGACATTCCAAAATCAACATTGACCTTGGCTATAAGGCAGTTTATGTTTGTGTGGATTCGAACACACTTCCCTCTGGGGCAGGGACAACTACGTTGCTCTTAGTGCTTCCAAAATCTCCGTTTTTTCATTTATCTGAAACACCATTCATTCTCTCCACTCACTCCCCGCTTCCACGGAATCACATTCTCTTCTTGGATTGAATGTGACTTCTTTAGGATGGTCCCATTTTATAACAACCTGCTCTTCGTGTGATCCGCAACATCGTTTTTATTTTCCGACAGACGTTTCTTCACCCCAGATCTTCTACCGTGCAAAACTCAAATTCGCCTTGCTGTTGAATAATGTAATGACATGTGGAGTGGTTCTTCGTCACCTTTCTTTTTTAGATCATGTTCAACGAAAGAACGTCCGTTTGATCGATATTTCTTCCACAATATCCAATCTGCAGTCACTAGCCAATCGTCGGGCAGTTGCTTGACTGCCCCTTCGCTACCGTTACTATCTTCGGAGCTTACATCATCCGGTAACTTTTGTCCACCGATCCCGTACACATGCACCTAGCCATCCTTATCAGACTTCGGTTACTTAATGCTGTACTTCTCTGCTTCAATCGTTTTTCCTCGTACTTTCAAGTAGCGAAAAACCCTCACACTCCTCTTCTCCCTCAACCAACAACCTTGCACGTTTTTAAACGCAAAATCAACCGGTTGAATCTAATGTGAATATTCCTTCGCGCAGCCTCTTTTTAACAGTCTGCTTTTGACTATGAAGATTTCCCCCTCGTAATGTAATTCACATTGTGTAACAAAAAACCTAAATCCCCAATCGGGTGAACCAATGAACTCTACTCGGGTCTCAAAGCACAGCTTATGTATTACTTCAATTGCACGGTGAAATACGAAAAAATCTGTTGTTTTCCCAGTTATCTACCATTTTCTCGCGTTTAATTATTGCACCCTTTTTCCACCTAGTTCTGTGTCCCGATCCATCTGCCCCCTATTATTGTTTTTGTTATTTGAAGCAATGATTTCCCCGAATAAATTTGAAAAATACCAGTAGTGTTATGCAAGATGTCTGCTGCAGCGACAATTGGCAAACGCAACTGGAAGCGCTCGAAGCTCTATCACGAAACACATGAGGAGACTGGCCACCGAGTAAACCCTATGCACGGGTTCCGAATTGTCTACCGTCCGAAACGACCCTACTAGCTAAACTTCGCGGAAGCCGTAACCATGCGAAGAATGAACCCGAATCTGTGCGCTCAGAAGCAGATGGTGGTTGCATTGGCTTTACCGTGGAGTTAATCCGCCCCCGCCCAACCCTATCCTTTACCCCTCACCTCATCATTGTGACTGTCATTCTCCTCTCCCTGCCCCATTCACCCGCAAACACCAATTACACCTCCCCCATTTGGATAATGAATTCTTGATAATCGTCAGTATTGTTTAATCGGCCTAACTTCTTGTCTTCGCATGTCCACGTGTTCTCCTCTCCGCGTTATGCCTATTGAAACACCCACACACAATAACACGTCATCCTCACCCATTTGCTAACCATTTCCACCCATCTGTATTTGGATTAGGAGAAACAAGTGTTGGTAACCTAGTTACACTGTCTTGTGAACAAGTTGTATGAATCTCGCCTTTGAAGCCATTTGTCACCATACTCCATAAACATATACAATGTCCATTTGTAATTCGCATGAAGTAACTGATGATATGCGAAAGAAATGTCGCTGCAGCAGACACCCTGCATAATACTACTGGCCTTTTTCAAATTGTTATTATCGTTGTGGTGTTGGCACCATGCTTGTCTACAAGCTGATGTTAAATATATATCGCCTTCGTTGTGAGGTGGTTTATATGGGCGACTGAAGTAAAATGTGTCATGGCATCTCATGTCAACAATATGCTTTACGATACAAAGTCCAAATGCTGAGAAGCGTCGCCTGGTTAGGTGAAAGACACGCACACATTCGTGATGCGCTGCGTATTTTTGAGGAGATGAAACGCGACAAGCATTCTCACTAAACCATTCTGTATTCATCAACCTACACCCACGAGCGCGACAAATGTCATGCAAAACCTGATGTGTGTCAGCAAATGAAAATAGCGACATAGCAAATAAAAATTGTGTCAATGAGGATAAGCGGGAACGGTACAAATCGCAGTGAGAGGAGAATTGTGAATGGCACATCCCGCCCATCGCCCTCAACTATAACGCGATCTCTTAATCGATCAATCAAATTTGAGACTACTGTTATTATTATCATCGTGAATAAATCAAGATGGACATGGACGGTATTCACAAACGGTGAGAGAGAGATCCCCACCTCCCCTCGCCTGTTTCGCAGTGTGTATAGGATTGGGAGCTACAAGAACAACACAAAAATACCGCGCGTTAAGAACAACCAGGAATTTATGTACAAAACCAGTGATTTCACAAGTTGGACAAACAGTCAACAGTTGTTCCGCCGCGATTCGGTCCGGGCTGTTTGAGTGCACATACAATTTCCTGCTCACATCACATCACATGCAGCTAGAATGCGTGTTGTTCATAATACACAGTGAGCTACACAGATCTACAAATAAAAAGGCCAACTATGGGGCCGCCCGTAAAACCGCAAGTCTGCTCGGATAGGAATCAAACCTGTAGCGCATCCGGAACTGAGGCAAGTCGCGGAGGATAAGATGGTAGTGTTGTTTCTCGTGCGTGGCAGGAAAATGATAACAGGGAGCGAATTCACTTGTGCTGCAATCCTGTGAAGTAAGCGACGGGGATTAAACACTATGGGAGTTGGGGGAATAGTCACAGGCCGTCATACGTATATATGTATATGCCGGTACGCCAAATGGTCAGAATAATTGAAAATGCTGCCAAATGGACTAGAAAGTGGAAATACGCAGAAAACTGGATCAACAGGAAACTTGCAGAGGGTGGCGGGCAATAGAACCATTGGATGAAACGAAGGATAAAGACCAATAGAGTGACTCACAAACAACGGTGTAAATACAAAAATAAAAATGGGATAACAGACCAGTCGAGAGCAGCTGAAAAAAAGAAACGCATGTGTGTTTCCAATTCAACTGGGTATAAAGGTGGGGAAATGCAAGAACCAGGTGTTACAAACAGACACGCGACGCGTGCTGAGGAGCGTGTTTTAAGCACACGGAAGCAATAATGCGACCGGAACGGAACGGAAGGGATGGGTGGGTGGGGGAGAGAAGAAAACACAGTTGATCGATCTGACAGGGTAATAATTTTGGTCAGTTCATCTATTTTCCAGATACTGTTGCAAATAATGGTCCACTGCGTCGCCCTCCAAGGGAACATCACTAGTATTCTGATAGGGGTGAGAAATGGACGGGGAAACGCATGACAGAACTAGAGAGAGACATATGGTACAATATCAAACATGTTCAGAAAAAATAACAATGTTATAAGCACCACTAGACAGAGTGGGGGAATTTATTCCAGATAGACTAGGAATTGTATAGCGTTCGTACGACAACTGTTTGACCGGATATGTTAACCATCTTTCATCAGGACACAATGTCCAACTCCCCGGGTTTTTCTTTTCAGAGCATCACGAGGCGTTTGTCAAGCCTAGCTCGGTCACATGGACTTGTTTGTTATTCAAGAATATACTACATGACTGCTTTGTCATTACGCAAAATAAAACAGCCGATTTAAGTCGGGCTGTGCCTGGTTTTGCGAAAGCGCTTCTCACTGCGATTGATTAACAAAATAGCTTTTCCACAATTGCTGGTGAATATGAAAGGCGAAACATCTAACGAAAAAAGCAGGGAAGAGAGGAACCGAGCACAGCACACGAAAGAGAGCTTGAGGAATTTCCACAAAAAATCGCGGTACACATACACGGGGACAAAATCGTCCGTGGAAGAGCCGAGTATGACAAATCCGCCACCTGATAATTGATGTGTTTGAAATCTAGTTTCAAGTAACGAACTAGGAAGAAAATACGTATGTGAATCGCAAAAAGCATGGTATAAACGAAAGGAGAGAACACGAACCGTTATGGATAACAACCCTTTGTTTGTGATCAAACTGGTAAGTGGAGGAGTGGGCCGAGTGAGTAGTATGCTTGCGTTCAACCTGTGAGGTCTCGGGTTCGATCCCCAGTTGGCTCGATGGATTCGCACTGCCGATGAGACCCAACCGAGTCAAAACAGCTTTTTAAGCGCTTCCTAGCTTTTCAGCTCACACCTCATTTACACGACGAATTCATCATATAAAAAATGAATGAACACTTGGCATATTCTGCAGCTATGCATTAAATAAAACCTCACTATGAAGGATATCACACTGAACTGGACAAGTGGATGTCTCTTTAAGATGAACAAGATACGCGGAGATCAATAGATTTCAGTTTGGAGGAAGTAACACCTTTTATCCAATTTTTAACGCACTATCTGCATGTCATCAAGAGTATTATGTAACTGGTAGGTTAGGTACGCTCAAGGTCAGAGAAGAGAATAGCTGGCAGCAATATTTCTGACGTCGTTTCTGATCAGATCAAAATACTCAGAATGTATAGTAACAGTTAAGATGTTCGTACTGTGCTGATTGTGGTGATTCAGTTTTCCCGTTTTCTCGAATCCTACTCGATTTCTACGCACTGTATTTACACATAAAAATAAACATTGAGCTCAATATTGATCACCAAAGTTCACTTCACTGTTTCTTGCGGTAAGATGACGATGGTTCAAACTCAGTTCGGATAGGGGTGTAGCAACGCAGTAATTAAGTTTCATTTTTATTACCGAAACTAACAAAATGGTTTTGTCAGCTAAATGACAATAGGGCGATAGCTTTCAAAAGTGATATGCCGTCAGTACATGGTTTCGTGGCCCGTAGATACAAACCTCACTACCGCAACTAGACCTTTCTGTTTTCCAACTGGCTACTACTGTTGGTGGGAAGCTGTCCCGGACTGTTGCACATAAATTGTGCTTCGGAATTGATCGGAATTACTTCTACTTAAACACGGTAGCGGATTTACACCACGAATTGATCCAACCAAACTCGATTTCCTCGGATTACGGAATTCACACAAAAAGCACAACCGGGCCGGGTGGCAAGTTGCTCTTAAGTGCACCCTTCCGTCAAAAATGTTCGTCCTATCACCACGAACATAAGTTCAGTGACCACGAAAATGTCGGATTTATCATGTGTTCTTCGTTCCCGGATTCACGTTCATACTTGTCTGATCTGTTAACAAGATTGTCGGCTGAACCCGCATGTTGCTGACGTGTTGGTGCCCATTGACGGGCTTAACCTGTACCGGCAGGAAAGGGAATCATGTGGCAAGAAAACCGGTGGTAGTGAGGCTACCTACGTAAACACTTCGTGGTGTGGCCAGTCAGATGCCGTTTACTCATACTCAAGTAACAGTATTGATTATTTATCACTTCAGTGTAACCCTAAATTCTCCCGACATAGAAGTAACTTCATAATGAACCATTATATTGCTCCGTTTTGTACACAAACTACCATCTCGACATTCTTCGACTCATTTTTACCTTTTCTTGTACTACTGCTAGAGGACAACCTGCATATTATTGTAGGTGATTTTAACCATGCCTCAACCCGGCCGCTCACTGCATTTGATCTAACCGATTTATGCGTTTCACCGACCAGAGGTAACTCCGTTTTAGACAGAATTATAACAAATCACTCCCAATTCTTCTCTTTCCATCTGCGTTCCCCCGTATCAACCAGTGATCGTCGTCTGCTCCTTCTTAGGCCTAAGATATATTCCCGTTCTGTATTCCATTCGTTCAGGCAAAGTAACCAAATCAAAATCTGTCTTTGAAACACATCACGTGAATGTATTCTCCTCCTTCAAAGAGCCCTACCCCATGCAGTCTCCTGGTTTTCCTTTGAACAGCAAAGTTAATATTTTGTGGATATAATCAAACCTATCTTCGACATCCGTTACCCGTTGGAAACCCTATTTCTCTCCGATGGTCATATTGCATCGCCGAAATTCAAAACGTTGAGGAGACACAAGGAACATTTCTATAAATCCCGGAATTCATAAATGGTCAGTTATATTTCTACCTTGATAACAAAAAAAAAATTAAACGTATCAACTCATCTTATGGGGAAGGGAATTCGGCACTAATATGGAGCGAAATCCAAACCAAATGAATGTACTGTGAATATTCATAGTATAAATCGAGCATTTGCCCATCCGAGTAGCGATCCTCGCGTTTCATGGATTCCGGAAGACGCTGCTAATATAACCTCGATCTCGGGAGAAGAAATATTTAATCCCTTTCGTATAACTAAATTATCCACTGGTATTGGTCCTGACGGTTTATCTGCATCCCTTCTAAAGCATGGTACCCTAGATCTAATGGATGCTTTTACTTATATCCTCAGCACGTCACTTAGTTCGAATTCTATTCCCGATTGAAGGAGACCCGTCACGATTATTACCATTCCAAAACCGTGTATATCCAGTACCCTGTCCAAACGTTTCTGCCCCACTGCTCTATCATGTGGTATTAAATTGGTAGAACGTGCCATTCTCAAACGCCTTTTTGCTTCCCTGTTGTACCCTTGAAGATCCTCTCTAGTTTGTTTATAAATCAAACAGGTCCACTTTAGATGTTGTCACCTCGCTCGTTCATCACGTTACCAAATCCTGAGACGCATCAGCGAAATCTGTGAGATGTGTTTTCTTAGATTTTTCATCAGCTTTTGACTCCGTTCCACGTTCCCTCCTGCTTCGTAAACTGGAATCATTTGGTTGTACCAAGCATTACTAGCGTGGCTCGTCGACTACTTCACAAACAAAACTCAGCAGACTCGGCTCGGTAGGAAAACCACCCTGGAACAATTCGGAAGTACTACCGGGTACCGTATTGTCTCCGTTCTTGTTTTCCACCTATATCAGTGATCTGTCTGCGAGTTCTCCAGCTCAATTATTTAAATATGCTGATGACGCAGCCCTCTGTCAAGCCATTTCTGTGCCTGAGGACATTTTACATTTTTCGAATAACCTATCGCATATTCATGGATTTTCCGTTCATTCTGGACGGTCTCTGAATTTATTCAAGTGATTCGAATGCACTTTCTCTCTTTCTCGATCTGTTTATCCTTGTGATCCGTCTATCATAAACATTGACCCCCTAACAAGATTAGATTCTGTGAAGTGCCTAGGAGTCACAATAGACACTAACTTAAAGTGAACATCCCATATTTACAACTCTGTACAGAAACTTCGCAGATTATCTTATCGATACCAAGCAATATATCATTTAACTTTTTGTTTATCAATGTGTTTTTCCCGTTCTTCTTTATTGTTCCCCGGTGGTTTTTGCTGGTTTACTAAAGAAAGACTTCAAAATTCTTCTTCGAGGTTTGTCGATCATCAGTCGTGTGTCTTTCATACCCTTTGATGAACTATCTAGAAAACTGTGTGAACTTCACTTGTCCGCATGTGAATCATTTGCCCAGAAAATCCTCAACAATTCTTTACATGACGATTTATCTAAATGCTGCTCTCGTACGTCTACGCGTTCTACTTATCGACTATTACCCTCTCGCATTCATCTCTACAGAAATTCCCCAGTTCTCTATCTTGCCAGGATTCTTGTAAACCGAGAGCGCGCTTCTTCAGAATTTCTCAGCAACCTTAAAGGCTAAATATTTTACTTGTATCTTTTCTTCTATTGATGTAATTTTTGACTGAAATGCGAACATTCTGTTCTCGAAAAAGTCTATACAACTACACTGCTGATATCAAAAGTGAAAAGATTAGAGAAAGGAGTCAAAAATGCTCAATCCAAAAAACTTACAGTTTCGACTTTTTGTAGAAGTTTTACAACGTTCGACCGCAAATCTTCCAGTCGTTCACCGTAAATCTTTGTTTCTTGTTGGAATGTAGCAAGCAACTTAAGGAAAACGAATACGAACATGACTTTAATAAGGAATATGACAAGATAACGAATGCTTAATAAGGATTCAGATGTGTGAAAATTAAAAACAGTGCAAAAGTTTCTTTGGAAGTCATTATTATGGGAGTAGTGTATGAGGAAAAACAAGATTGGATATCACAAACAGTATTGCCACTATGTCAGCACAGTGATAGCGTGAAACCAACCGATAGAACTACCTCCAATAGCTTAGTAATTAAGTGTGAACTTAAAACCCCGCATGAGTGGGCTCGAACCGTTACAACACCAGCGATTATGCACCGTTAGCGATCCGTGACAAAGTTGAAACAACAGTTCATTGCTCCCAAGACTTTTCAGCGGCGCCGCACTGAGATACTGCTGGTGCTGTAAGTGAGAACGATTTTGGTGCATGAACATCAAAACGACCTGCCGTTTCTGATGATGTCTCAAGTAAAGTGATGGAATCGCTTTATAAACCTGTGGAGGTAGATATTCAGCAACCAAACTGGGCGTGGCGTGCCTACCATGGTAGCAAATACTATATAGCTGCAAAACACGTGAACAAACTTTTGGACTCTTTGAACATCAATCCGAAGCATTTCATGAAAATGAAACTATTGTGCCTCAAATTATACGTTTGGTTCTTTACAACCTGCAAGCACCTTCGTACATTTTATCCCAGCAGAAAACATCCTCGATTTAGTACTCGGCCTGCCTCCAAAAGCCCCAGTATGGTCGGCGTGGGGTCTCTAGTTGAGATTGGTCACCGCTATGATACCTATTCACTACCTTTCTGCGGAGGTATTTTTCTACATCTGCATCTGGGGTTATAACAGGGTCAATCAATCACTGGCAATTCACCTGGGGCTGGGGGGGAGAGTTATTAAAAACCCTGACTACAAACCCACCAAGAACCATACCTCTTTATATACATATATATATATATAATGTATATTGGGGGTGTCCTTTGAACCGGGTCGAACATACAGCATGTCGAATACATTTCGATGACTAATTAAACCGTCGATCACTGCCACAACCATGAAGGTGTGTGGATCGTGTGCTTCTTCCCGACTGGGTTAGCTATTGAGTTTATACCACTACAAACACAACAGTAACGCAGCAACGTGAATCTTTATCAGACATGAAACATAAAAACGGAGAATTGTTTAGTATAACCTTAATTACTGATAAATTAGTAGCTCTTTCCATACTTGTCTGATCTGATTTTAGACTCCGGACCAATCAAAACTATGGTAAATGCCATTAAGCAATAAGCCATAGGGAGGCAAGAACGAGAGAACTAGACCAACTAACAGAACTGCTTTGATTGCATCCTATGCTACTTTTTTCTGGTGTACAAAATCCAATCATATTATTAACCATAATGATTGATGATGCACAGACTCACTGATCTCAATCCCTGTTCATATCGATCGAAGAAATCTTCCAGGGGGAAATTGGAAAGCTCAGTCTCGGTGAGAGTGTGTATTTGATCCTTTTGCATCGGCCACTCCGGTGGAAGGAAATATCTGAGACAAACTCTGAAGATAAAAGAAAATAAGCACTACATTGGCATGTCCATTCTCGGCTTACTTACTTTAATAAACTGCGGCTGGCTCCTTGGAAAAGGATAAGCCTGCTCCAGACATGATAATGATCATGGAGTTCCCTGGGAGTTTGGTACGAGGGACGTCCCTAGCGTCACTCGGCGCTTTTTATTTTGAGGGTGCACCTGTAGTCTTTGCACAACCAAGTGCGAACTGCAAGGCAACAGGAAGTGATCCCTCGCCTCGGAAGTGAGGGGGTCAGTTACTTTAGTTTTAAAAGACCAGTCACATCGACCTTTGTCACGACACCGTCACTGGGCTTACGCAGCTTTTAAACAGGAGCCAGGTGACCAGTGTGAAATTCACCACACNCCCTGGTAGTGCTGGTGATGTCGACCGACAAGGCTGACAATGTTTTATCCCTGTCCAAATGAGTAATCTCGACGAGTGAGAAACTCTTTCATTTGGTGGAATAAGTTCTTTTGGGAAATTCTCACCATAAATGACCTTTTTGTGAGTCTTTCAAGGCTCGGCGCACACCATGCACTTGTAGCATGACCGATGGTACGGTGACAGCCGGACAATAGCAGACATTTGCTGGACACCCCTTTTTAGCTACAATCTAAATGTACGATCACATTTTTACTTCAGTACCAACACCATGTGACGTTTGTTTTATACGATCGAAAACTGCTGTGTCCTTCCGTAAGGGAACTTTCACTTTTTCGCTTTCGCTCGGTTTTGCTCGTTGGTTCTCGTGCCTTCGTGCTTTAACGAAAACGCTCGTTAGCCGGTACCGGTACTTCATCCGTGGGACGGTGCCCCAATATACGTCTACAACCACAAGTCTTCTGATTTAACCAGCTGTAACTTGGTTGTGTTGCGAGCTCGGGGTTCCCGTTCTGAAGCGCGTCACGGTAGGTCGTAGTCGAGGTCTCTTCACACTCGTCGGCGAAATAAACAGATCACCAAAATGACGCACGACGAGATTTGAATTCTCGGGCAAAATCAATACGCACCTGCCTTTACTGCGTGTTCAATGCTGGCTTGACGTCAGCTGAAATCTGACGCATTTTAAATGTTTTCATTCTTGTTTGCAGAAGGGAGTATGAATGGCGAGGAAGATATTCCCGGTGGATAGAAGACAACGATCTTCTGCAATGTTTTTTTAGAGTAATACGAATCAGGTCGTCCTCTTGTTTGGATGTACTCGGTTTACGGCTTCCACAAGCTGTTTTGGTTGCTGTTTTCTGATTGATTATCCTGTAAATTGTGCATTTGTTAGCGTTCAAGTATTGGGCAAGATATGATATGGAAAACCACAGCTTGTGCTTGTACAATTCTGTTTCTGTCCTCTTCACTGAGATAATGAGAACTTTTGGTTTTGAGCTCTGCTTGCTTCATTATGGTGACAACAATACGAACATTCAAAGCTGTGCACAAAAATGACCTTGAATTCAAGGTTGTCTTTGATTGAGGTGGTATTTCTCAAATTCAGTGAGTTGGATATCAAACATAGATTATTATTATGAAACCTTATCTAATACCATTTCTCTGGGTTGTGATAGAATTTCATTTGGTTATCCAATAGAGTTGCTATAATGAATTATATATTAGATAAAACTATGTCTCATAACAAATAACCGAGATGACAAGGGTTCATGGAAATAATTTAGGATAATTCTTGGGTCATACCTATAAGAGAATAGTGCTGTGGCATACTTGATGACATTTGTGGTTTTCATGTTGAGACCCTTTAATCTTGGCACTCAACGTCAAGCACGTTTAATTGACATTATACAGCCTAGAAACTACGTAGATCGAAGTAGACAAGATATAAATTAGTGTCCATACCTAAAGCATTAATATGGGTGATAAATATAATGAAACTCCATTTGATCATAGAGAAAATATTTTAGTGCATCACAATCGGCCAGTACTGTATCGATCAATTGTCTTAGCTAACATTTATATTTTCCCTGTTTGTCCCTCAGAGGAATTCCTTCAGATTTTAGATACTACTTCCATAGTTTTTATGAGCTATCTTGATTTCTCGCTATGTATCATCTGTAGCGATTTCAATCGTGTTGATAGCAGCTTGTTGTCTGTTCTCGGTTTGACAAACATAGTGAGCCTTCCAACAAGACTAAATGCTCATTTAGATAAGTATTTTGTAAATAATGCCAGTATTTTTTTCCCGCATCTGCTCGTTCCTCTCTTGGGTCTTCACACCACGCGCTTGTTTCTCCAAAATTGTACGACAAAGTCAATCACATATCGTTCACAAAAGGCCGTGACATGAAAAGAAAACGTAAATATAACCAAGATAACCTAGAGAAGCTCAATGTGATAGACTCTCAGGCGGACTTCAGTGCGTTCTACCACCCTGATCCTTTCATTTATTGTAATCATCTTACACAGTATCTTAACTTCTGCTACGATATACGCTGCCCCTTGGGAGACGCTATACCTTCGGCGTAACCTCATCTGAAGTAGTTACGTCGCTAAGATCTTCAAAGAGTGAAACTCTTATCTCTTGCTATCAAAGGTGAGCTGCATCGACTGAGCAACATTTACGCTCGCACACCCCTACACAACACAACCTGCCGGAAGACCTGGAACACCATCAAGCAACTGAGTGGTCAATCCTCAATCGTGTCTCGAACAACAATAGACATTGAGGAGCTAGATAAAACGTTCAACAAAAAAACCAACAACACTGGGAAGGGGTACGATCATCACCAACGCTAACATCGACTCCAGCAATAAAGAGCCCTTTACTATTCAACAGTATTCTGGAAGAGTTGCTGATACCCAAACTAAATAAACCACCCGGTCCCGATAGGTTGGATGCCGTCATACTTAAGGAGTGCGCTCACACTGCCAGTGCTAACAGCTCTGTTTAACCGGTGCTTGGAAAACGGAATTATACCGGATTGTTGGAAAGCTGCCTCAATCACTCCAGTACATAAAAGAGGCACCTCAAAATTCCGTCCCATTGCATGTACGTCTGTTGTGTTGAAGCTTTTCAAGAGGTTACTCCTTCAAAAACCAATTTGTGTGCCGCTACTCTTGATCCTCATGAGATGCCCTAGCTTCTCTGGTTCAGTATATTGTCAGCATCTGATGGAAATAAGAAAGCTGTCAGAATTTGTCTCTCAGATTACAGTGACGCCTTCAATTGTGTTGACAGGTCCAAGTTGTTAGATAGTTTGTCCTCCAATGGAATATCGCAAACCATAACTACGGCACTCACTAACCTTTTCACAAATCGGTCACAGTTCACACGTTACCCTAGTCGTTCCTTAATTTCTACATTAGGCGTATAACAGGGTGCTATTCTATCCCCATTTTTCTGTTCCACCTATATTTCATCTATGCCTACTTTTCAAAATTCCCTGCTCATCAAATACGCGGACGATGTTGTGGTTGGAACCGACCACCCCGATGCATCTGTCATCCCCACGCTCCAACTTGGCCTTACTGACCTTACTGAGTGGTCCACTGGGCATTCCCTCTAAATGCCTAGACATGCTATTCTCACTTCCCAGAGGGAACCGTAATCTTAATCTCCTAGAATCCTGACCCACTTTGAACATACACGATGATACTATTATCCAACCCCTAAATGTCAGGTATATTGGTGTATTATTAAGCCGAAATTTATGCTGGTCTAACCGAGTTATTTCTGCCTTTGGAAAGGTTAGGAGATTATCATTTTATGTCTTAGATCTGAAAGCACTATCCGTCCCTCACTTCTTCATTAAACGCCTTCTTTTTGCTTGTATTTTGCCTCCACGGTTGTACAGGTCCCGTAATCTTTCCAGAGATGCTCAAGGACTTTCCAGATCCTTAACACGTTTATCAAGAAGTAGCGAGATTTCCCGTGAAACTCTCTGTCATTTCATCATTTCACAACATACAACGTCATGCTTTTCGTTACCAACAAAAATCATAGATAACCCTTTACGTCCGTTACATCAAGATCTTATTAAGTGTGTCCTCTTTCACCAGGTCCCGCTGTAAGTGTACATTTGCTCGTAAGACCGCCTATAGGTCCTCGTTTTCGACAAGTGTTGCGAGCGAATCTTGTCGTACTGTTCAATTCAATTCATAAGAACCGTGAATCTTTCACTTTCGTACAGCGGTTTTCGTGACATTCCTGCAACTACCCCTTTAGATGGCTACGGTAAGAAAGCAGGATTCTTTTGAAGAAAAAGGAGTCAGAATGACTCAAGTTGCCAAATAGTTGAGTGGATACATGTGTACCGCTATTTACAATGCTATATATCCATATCAGCTGGTCAGGGCTTTCACAACCTCATCACGGGACTTAGTTTGAACACATTTATTCATCTACCACACACCACCTGTCTCGCAAAATCTGGCACATTGAGGAAAACTACGAGATGACATGTGCAACACAACGCAACCATAATGACATATAAAGGTCAAAGAAATCGCTTCGGTGTGCGACTTCGTTCGACCAAAACTCAGCACTGTAATTCGGTTACCCACCGAACGCGCGGCATACGTCGCAGGAAGCGGTGCTCGAACAATCCATGTCTGTCTTTGTCTTTGTTTCGTCCCGTTCTGTTCATCTTTACGACCATTAAACATGCACCTTGGGGGCGGCGAGTTTGACTGCCATCTTTTGGCTGCTCTTCTTCCCGTAACGGTCAAGTTTCTGCATCACACAACAGTACCGCCTGAACTGACGTAACATACACTAGAACCTTCCCGCACAGACGAATAGCGTAACGGCACCCTAAATGTCCCACATTGTCAAACACCTACCAAACCTGCGTGCATGATGCGCCTGAGGATGAGATACAATTATAAGAGTAAAATTTGTTTACTTTCTCAGTACCTTAAAAGTTAGGATTGAGTTCCAGAGCTGAAACAATCCAACCCTGACACGTTCTACACTTTGGTGCAAAACACATACCAAGCATGGCTACACTGACAAACAAATCAACGCTGTACGCAAGAGGTTATGTAGTTTTTGGTAAAAATATATCTCGAACTGCATCTGGGCCGCTGTCTGTGGGGGGGGGGGGCCTTCGCCGACACGATAAACAAATTTTGTCAACCGAGACGACGGTTGCTTATTTTTACGAACCTGTCTTAATGCGCACAATTTACTGTCGACTGGAAACCGATCTAGGAGCGCGACCTAAGCTTTCACGCTGGGCCAAACCCAAGTCAGCAAGAAGGGAAGCCGCTATCTCCAAGTCTCCAGAAATGTGTGGGTGAGACGACCCAGGTTTCTTGGTCAAACCTTCTATACCCTCATGCCAAGGATTAGCTTGATCATCCTTTACTCTTGTCTTCACCCCATCACCTGTCTCGAAAAACAACGCGCGACCTCACAATCTATTAGATGCGCAACCAACGTAAAGCAAAGAGGTCGACCACTTGCTGTGATCAGCTTCCGCGACCATCTAAACCTCTTACTTACTACTTTACTTTACTACGGCTGGCTCCCTGGAAAGGATAATCCTGCTCTATGAATGTCTCTGATAGCCGCTATTTATGTTTGGCGATTGGCTGCAAGATCCTTGCAAATGTTAATCCAGTTTGTTTTCCATCGGCGAGTACACCGTACACCGCCAGAAGGCCAAGTTGGTCGACGTCTTCGAATAATGTCCAGCCAGGTTTTTATTTGTCCCCTCGTCGGCGGCGCCAGCCAGGATATGGTGTTGGAGCCAAAACAATACTCGTAGAAGTGTCGTCGGGTCTATGGAGAACATGACCCGGTCATTGCAGTCGGCGGCGTTGTATGTGCGTTGAGATAAAAGCAACGTGGCATCGAGTTCTGAGGTCCGAGTTTGAGATCCTGTCTCGCCAGTTTACTTTCAGGATGAATCGAAGATACCAGTGATCGAAGACCTCCAATCGTCGAATGTCCTCAGCTCTCAGCGGCCAGGTTTCGCAGCCGTATAGTAGGACTGGTCGAACTGTTGTGGCAAACACCGTAAGCTTGGTTTCGAGGCCGATCTCGTTCCGGCTCCATAGGGTGGTTCGAAGCTGCCGAAACGCCGTTCGGGCCGTGTCGATGCACCGCTTAGTATCATCTTTGGCTGGTCCATTGGGCAGGATGGTGGACCCAAGGCACTTGAAGCTCGGTATGATTTCTATTGTCCGACCATCCAGTTGCAGAGGATGTTCCGCTTGATCAGATGGAGTAGCGAACATTTTGGTTTTGTTAGGATTAATCTCAAGGTCGATCTCAGCGGCAAATCTTTTGATACGGTCCTCTCCAAGCACTATCACGTCTTCGGCGAATTCGAGGTCAGTAACCCAGCAGTCCGCAGAAACTTCTTGGTAACCTTCCATTGCCCGACGCAGAATACAATCAACGGTGAAATTGAACAACACTGTAGATAGCGGGCGTCCTTGTCTTACTCCTGACCTCAGATGGAAGGGATGAGACTTTTCGCCGTAGGCACGGATACGGGCTCTGGTTTGGGTGTAATACGATTTCACTAAATTGACTAACTTTGCAGGGACGCCATTTGCAAGCATCATTTCCCAGTGACTCGCGGTTCACTGAATCGAATGCGGTGCAAAAATCAATGAAACATGTAGCGGTGGGGCGCTGAAACTTGTATTGGTGTTCCAGAATTCGCCTTAGGATGAAGAACTGATCGATACACCTACGCCTTCGAAAGCCTCAGCATGGTCGTAGGTAGGTTTTGAGTTGTGGCTAGTCATCCTTCCCTTGCACCCCGCCAAATGCTCCTATATGACCAAGCGTCTCAAAGAGTCTGCTAAGGAAGCCCTAATCATTGTCTTCTCATGCGGAGGTGTTTTCCCACCAAAGCGAGGATGAAAAGCCAATATTCAAGACTATCACCGGGTTGGTAAACCACTGTCAGTTCACTTAGGGGAGTTAGCTAAAAACTGATTGCGAAGCGACCAATAGGTATACGAACCGCAATCACTCACACCTCGGTTGTGGCAGTGGTCATCGGCTCGATTGGGCACCTCATCCAAAGCGCGTATGATCCGATAAACCGGCCCGAATGGATCGTGGTTTTCACACACCGTCCCGCTACCTTGCTGGTTAGTCTTTGGCTAGCCGAACGTTTCGCTTGTAAGCAATCTAAGAAAATTCATCTGTCCTGACCTGAGTAACTAAGCCGTATTTGACCCACATGCAAATAAAGTAACTTTTTTTCTTCTTAAAAAGATTATGGTACCGTGATTTATTTCGCAGTCTGTTCTCAGACATGCGTGAAATATAATATTAATAATAAAACTCTGTATCTAACCTTAGCATTACTTATCCGGCTCTTCTGTCAGACTAGTGCGACACTACAACGCTGAGAACGGTATTCAAACACCAACAGTCTACCTTAATCCCGTTCTCGTGATGGACAAGTCTCTGCGCAGTAAAGCAGCACCGACCAGAACGCTACAGCCTACACTTGACTAGTCAGACAGCCGGATTTCGTAAGGAAGGTGAGGATGTCTCAAGTTGGCAAATACCAATTTGGTTTTCTGTATGCAACCCACACTTCATCCGTTATGCGTCCGTGCGATGAAACAGCTACCCAGATAAAACTTTTCTACTACCTTCCCAGATAGTGCGGAGAGGGTGTGGGATTATGGTTGCCAGTTGAACGGAGCCTCAAAATGTTCAACCCATAACCAAAGACGGTGTTTCTGAATATGAATGAGTGTCGTCGAACTCCTTAATTACATCTTTCGCCATTCCTGTTCAATTTCGTCACAGACGAAATACTGGTCTCCAAAATGTACGTATTCAATGGGCAGCTGATGAAAAGCTGTGCGGTTGGGAGTACGCTGACGACATCGTTTACTTGTTCGAGTGCATGGAGGGCGCCCAAAGCGCACTTGAAAGATTTGCAATTTCTGTCGCTCCGTTCGGTATATGCATTGTAACTTCAAAGTGCAAAGTGATGCTACAAGACTGTGTCGCCGAGTTCTGTTCTGAAACTAGACGGTCACGAATTAGCTGAAGTTGACTGCTTCTCGTACTTAGGTAGCTGCGAGACCAGCGACGGTAGAGCATCAAAGGAGATAACCGCCTGCATTTCCAAGGCTCGAACAGCGTACGCAGGACTCAAACACCAGTGGCGGCGACCTGATGCCTCACTGAAGTTGAAAAGTTGCGTATACTGCGCCACTGTACAATCAGTTCTGCTTTACGGTTGTGAGACCTTGAATTTGCAGGTAGAAGATACACGTCATTTACCGTTTTTCGACAATCGATGCTTACGTAGTCTGGCCCAGGTTGGATGGAGTGAGCGGATTAGTAACTTCAAAGTCGTCGGGTGTTTGGGAATACCTCAAACAAGAAATCGCTATCGCATCAAATCTAGCTCAGTAGGCTCCGTTGGTTAGAACACGTTTTGCGTATGCCCGACGATCGCCTAACGCGGCACGCCTTGTCTTCAGTGGCTGTTACAGGCTGGAGAAAGCCACATGGAGGCCAGCAGATGACGTGGAGACGAGGCATGAAAAAATGCACAAAGCGATTAGGTAGAGTAGGTGTCTCTCGTCTTCCGGGTTGGGGTCCAAAAGACTCCGAAACCGCATGGTTGGAGACACTGAAGGTCATGGATGCGAACCGATTGTAATGGCGATCTTGCTATCACTTCTTATCAGACCAGAATGCTTGAGATGGACTCTTGGACTGAGTTGGACTGTGCACGGTGTGTTATCCATAGAGGTTTACTTTCTTTTCCCGTCTCTAAAAGTAAGTCCAATCTCTATCCTCTTTACACATTCTCACTTACCTTGTATGCAATATGAGTTTTGGCGGCGATCAGTGAAATTCGCTTCACTGTATTACGCTGTACATTGATGATGATGATGATGATGACTAATTACCTCCTTTACACCCACTTTCCTTGGACAGGTACTCCTAATTGGATGGAAAAGAATGCGACGGTTACCAACAGTTGTAGCATTCTCCATCTCTTTATACTCTCTATCCACTTCTCACCATCCCTATTCAGACTCTTAATGAACTCGTGTGAAAGAGATTTGCGCACTGTATCGCATTCGGCATCAGGATGAATGGTTTTGCGAGCGTCTAGCAAGACAGTCGAAGTCAAGGAGATCCGCCGCTTGTGCTAAGATCGTGTGCCAGAATCGTACTCCTTGAATCCGTTAGCGGCCGATAACACTGAGGCGATCAATCTAGCGGGATTTTTTGACCAGTAAGCTGCCCGTCCTTGGTTATCTAAAGCCTGACCGTCATTTGGCCTTAACAGAAAGTTCTTTCAAGGTGGAGAGATGAAGTCAGGTTCCAAAGCGACGTGCCCATTCTGGCGATCAGGTAACACTTGATCAATCGTGTCAACTCAATGTGATAGTGACAGTGAAGCAACGGCTGGTTCACACTGAGTCAGTGGACTAGTGTGTATGCATGCGGTATCCGATGCCACAAGACGGTAGGTTGGTGGATGCTGGAAGTGCTTGAAATATGGCAAAATTTTGCGCCGTGCGGAGAGAGCTACCGACTAGTCGCAAATTATGATGTGCACTGCACATGTAATTAGTGAAACTGAAAAATGTGGGCTGGACCTGGCCGTTTTCATTAACCTAAAAAGCTTTCGCTACGGAGTTATATAAGTAATTTATCAATAATTTGAATGGTAAGGTACGTGGAAAAAACAATGCAAAATAAGATCACACCTCATACCGGAAGCCATCTGTAAGTGTACCATTGACAGTGCTCTCGATTCAGGATTGTCACACAAACTATTGGAAATCACAGATATGCTACTCGCTAGTAGTCGAACACCGTGATAAATTTTATCCGCACAGAGCGATAATTACACCAGTCAAGCGCACCAGTCCTACGCACCATGCGTCGGAATGAAGAAGTGATGACAAATATAATCATGTTCGACCGAGTATATAAACCAAAAACGGCATAGATATCGGATACTTACTTGAACTTCTCATGAATGCGTTTGTTCAAGACAGTGGCCTGTGAAAAACAAATCGCATTCACCGGAATTAATGTGGAAATACGTACCGCTGTGAGATGTTTGTGAAAAGAAATAGTTAAGTTCCATTCGTGAACATTTCAAAAGACGCATCCTACCGAGAATAGGCTTGCAAAAACAATCAAATGTGGTTCACTGCAGGAATGACACCTTTCAGTAGAGACAGTTGACAACCAAGACAACCAAGACACGCACGTGTATACGCCCTAACCCATCATACAGTTGCAGACTTCGTGAAATAAGCACTTCGTTAGACAGACCAAACATGTCATCTTAACAGACTGTTGATGTTGAAAAGAACCCAAAACAAAGTGGGGGCCGAACAACGGAGTCTCTCCGTCCGTGATTCTATTGATCACAATCTGAATACCAAGTTTTCACCAGTCAGTGCAAGCAGTGCAAGAAGTATCTGCGATGAAACATTCTACTCGACCCTATCTCCAGCCCAGTTTAAATACTCATTGTATAAGTTTACCCCGCCAAAATCCAACAAACTATATTTCCATTGGCCTCTTTCATGAAGGAGTAGAGACTAAAATGCCGCAAGCAGTATTAGGGTTACAATATCAAAATCAAATAGCCTAAGATGACTAGGAGAGTAACTATATGCATGTGCAACGCTGTATGACAGACATTACACTCAGTGTATCTAGCCATCGATGGCAATGATCCTAAAGTCCACATCCGGAAGGCCTAATGATACCATTGTAACCCAATCTCCTGGTTAGTGTTTTAGTACCTTCATGGCGGGAATTCGCTTGATCACCGTCATTTATCGTCCACATATTACCTGTCTCAATTAATATCACATGCCGTGGTAACCCATTTGGTAACATACATAGGACATACGCCGGTCAACGTGATGGCCAAGTTTCTGAACCGTAAAACAGCACTAGCCGAACTACAGCAGCCTACTATTGAAGCCTTTACGGAAAACCGAATATCGTGGTGGCGTCAGTTAGAAAACGTAAACCAAGCTTTATGTATACGTGTCATCACTTCATCCGTCAAGCCAGTGTGTTCGTGAAGTGAAACACTTACTTCAGCCGTGTCACATATCACATTTGAAGGTACAATTTCCATGCCAAATATGGCAAACAAACCATTCGGGAAAACTTGAAATTTATCTGGATCTTCACTTAGCACCACAATATCGTCTGTCTGATAAAAATCAGACAGTCTGCCACCTGGGGGGAAATTGATACCACGATCCCCGCACGAGGAGAGGGTTGCTTCGAGAATAATGTTCATTGCTAACTTGGATAAAAAGAACCGTAAGCTTGAACTCGGCTCAGATTGTAATATTGAAAAAAACTTCTCAGATACACTTCGAGGAAGGGCAGTGACAGAGCGGTCGACTTAGTCGAAAGTCCCTCACAAATCAAGGAAGATAGAAATATTGGGTCGAAGAAAGAAATTTTTAGAATTTGAAGACAATACGGCCGATACAAGTGCGACAAACACTAAAACCAGCGCGGTTTTCACGCACGCATCGTTAGCACGCGGCAGACAATCAATGAAGTATAAAATCAGCAAGAAGCTTAGAGACGGCGTGTATCAAAATAATTTTTCGTGGTTTTCACCAAAAGATTTACTACCCTTCTTGCAAGAAATCACATTGATTTTGACAAACTGTGATTTTTCCTCAGTGCTTCGAATAGCAAAGAAACGAAATTCAATCCAGTGCGTGTTTATTGGTGAAAATAAATAGCGAATAAAAAAATTAGTTACCGCGAAATTAACCCCCTTCGTCAGCAAAAAATTCACATGAATATGTTGCATGAATGCGCTTGGTCAAGATGAATGACAGAGAGGCGTCTGATAGACGTAAAACATCATCGAGACAGATTTTATCTTTCACATGCCTAGTGTGAAACGACGATCCAAGGGAAACATTGATACAATAATTTGTTTAATTCTGGCAAATGAATACGAAACAAGTTTGTTTCATTTGTTGATTAACTAAAATTTGTGTGCCACAACGTATTACACACAGATTTTGGAAAAACCATACGGCATAGACCATGGCAATAAAATCGCAGGCTCAATAACTTTAAATTGAAGCTTACCTCCGCAGGAGTCAGCGATTGGATAGAGGACGTTTCTTTGCTTATCACATTGGCTGGATTGGAGACACCGTCACTGGAGACAAAAAAGAACTCCTTTTAGCTTGCGTGAAAATGACGCGTTGCTCGAGCAAAGTTATATCTCATGAAAAAGAATTATACATGGCAGAAAAATCGGATGCAGTAAGCTCTCCGCACCGTAAGCCTTTGGGAACCAGAGATTCAATGATAAGACCCAAGGGGCTGAAGTGTCCTCAGGTACAACATTTTCGAAATAATATTTCCAACGAGGTCATCATGATTAGTGGCTTGGTACAACAGTCGATAACACTGAAATGAACATGTTAACGAGCAAAGACTTTGTACAGCCATAAACATTCATTTTATGTGTTACCCTTATATAGAGTAATGGCTTACGGTTAAACACGTTACTAAAATTGCTTCGTTATTTAAGGGCTATCGGTATACTGAGCAAATGCGTTTCTATTGCAGAAGTATCAAGGTTTACATGTTCAATTAGTGTAAAAAACGTATCGTTAACAAACACATGACAACACAGAAGAAAATGAGCGTCGTTGTTTAATAAGTTTCAGATTCAGTTTTTACAACCATTAACCATGCACTTTCGTGTGCCGGTTTTGGTTGCTGTCTTTTGGTGTCCCATTTGGATAAAAGAGC
>UZAN01047288.1:0-10871 GCA_900618425.1 Echinostoma caproni
GGTCCCCAGAGAGGCGTAAGTGAAACTTCACTGATGGGTTTGACGGGGACCTCAATCGGATAGTGGAGCTGGAGTCTTGAATGCGAGTTTCTTGGATGCAACACACGTCGATGGTTAGGGTTTCGAGCGCACGAGCTAAACACGCTTGTTGTCCTTTACGCATCAGAGTATGCACATTAAACGTGGTTAGTTTGAAGGGACATCGAGGGCGAAGAAGGGCTTCAGCTGGTGGAGGATTCGGTGAGACTTGGATGCTAGCAGAGGTAGGACAAGAGTGAACAGCGGCAGAACTTCCGCCCGAGGCACTACTGTTAATACGATCGTCTGAAGAACCCGAGAGAGATGGAGGAGTGTTGGGGAGGTAGAGATGAGCTGGGGGGAGACTGGGAGGACGAGAGGGTGTGTACGATGTAGAATGTTTTGTGCATTTTGGAGGAGCGTCAGAATACATAGTCGTAAGAGTAAGATTCATGGTTCATGGTTGTGCGTTGTGGGCTATTGTACTACTCGGTCGCCCGGTTCAGAGTAGGCCTTGTTCGAGGATGCACTCTAGCCTTTACGCATAAAGCGCGGACTGGAAGGCAGCAGTAATGTTCCAGATGAGCCGGTGGCCAGCCTTCGGTTCATTAGCCTCTTCTGGAAAACCTTGTCGAGCGATGGATCTCGACAAGGAGCAATGGCCATATTTAGTGACGGGAAATGAAAAAATAGCGAAAGAGTGCAGACGGTTGACAAGAAAAAAGTGGCAAATGACGTGATGTACACATCCCTAAACGGACCGTATGTGCCGATGGGGGTATAATATTGATACGAAACACGAGCGTCGAACAAAACTGAAGTATGCGCAGCTTCAAGCATTACAGTTTAGAATGCAACACAACTGTCCACCACCAAGTCCTTTCCTAAAAATAAAGAGCGATTCTGGGGCACATTTGCAGCTGAACGCTGCGGACGAAGAGACACCCAAATTATCCATAAAATGCGAAATAATCTTGAAGAGTGAATCAACTTCTGCAACGAGGCGAACGTATATATGTATATATCAAGGTACACGCATAGGGACTCACGTCACTTCTGGCAATACTGAGGGACTGGAGACGTGGGAACAACTGCGCGACTGCACACAATCCGGAATCTGTGAATAACGGACCCATACGAGCCAATTCCAACTTCAACAGGGGTCTCTCACCACACGATTGAGACGATTGTTCTGCGGACCAGCTCCGTGTCCAACCTTCGTCGCTAACTTTGGTATCCGATAGGCATAACACTCGTAACTGACGCAGTTCTGTCTCAGGAAAAGGGGTATGAAAGGGGTTGGGGACGAACTGTGTGAGAAGCCTTCCGCTGACAGGAAAAATCGATTTATACAGTGTTCAAGTCATTCTCCTATGCGTTCTCCAATGGTTGTGAATGGTGAGCGTCTATAGTCAGTAAAACTATGCAAACTAACAAGGACGGAGGGTGTTCACATTTTACAAACTGACAAAGGAGATAAATCGATGAAGTGAAGAAGAGAAGTAGGATTGGGTGGAGGCGAATTTCTTCTATCAAACTTCTATAATCTGACAGTTTAATTTTGTGGTCTGCTCGAACGGGGTTTGAGGGTCAGTCATAAATGAGCACAATGGGGTAGGAGACAGTACATCATGCTTGTAACGATCATATTCTTCGGGTTGATTTCATCAGTATTTAAGGCATTTTCGCAGTGAATAAAGGTGCAGTTTTAGTGACGTTGGAAATACAGATCTTCCTAGTCCTATTACAACGAGAGCAAGTATCCTTGTGCCCTCCCTTCGAAGAAACCGGTTAAACATGAACGACTTCTCTATTTCTGTGCTGATCATCGGACGTTCTTGTTTAGTGTCAACTTCCAATATAGCTCACGATTGACGGCAACAAAATGCACTAGACTAACAGGTGAGCTGACTCAGATCTATCACAAAACATTAAGCTAGTGGTAATGGTTTCGTAGAGATGCAGGTTGTAAGGGACCGTATCTGTTGGGTCTGACAACTGACAGCAATTTGGAAGCATTTTGCTCTTTAACTCATCGGTCGCCGGAAAAATCTCAGCTTCATTTTCTGTCCGATCCAGCGGACACGAGTTACAGGCCCTACAATGAGATGGAGTTGGAGGACAATGGGATCGTATTAGCAATGCAATGCACCTGACCTCGAAGGTTGCTTGCGGACCCGAGTCTGATCCAAGACAAGGGATATCTGAAGAATCACTAGGCCTGATGGAGAAGCAGCGACCAATTACAAAATATTGGAACTCGATTCCCTGAGCTCGGACGGAATGAATCCGTTTTCGCACGTTCGCCAAGCTGAACAATTTATTTACAAACGTAATATTGTTTCAGCATGTTATAGCACTTTTTCTTTGTTGTAAAGATTACTGTACCGTGATTTCATTGACACAGTCTAGACTCAGACAGGTGTGAAAATATGCATCCAGTTGGTTCGTTTCTGTGGTTAATTTCGTGAACAGCGCTGCTCACGTCTTAACGCATTTTCGTTTCGTTTCGAAATAATTCTCCGTTGGCAGACGATCGATTTGTGAGCAACTTGGATACTATACTGCTAGAATAATCCTGCTTTCAGTTCTTAGACGCCCTTAATCTGTGATGGAATCGTTTTTGTTCGTGATACTCCGTCTTTGGCCTGTGTTTCTTTAGCGGTTCAGAGTTTGTCTGATGTTCGAACCGGGGCAGTTTATCTTTATCCGGTTTTCGTAATGGTCAAGTCTTTGCACCGTAGAGCAGCACTGGCCGAATTGCCGCAGGATACACTCAACCCTTCACAAACAGTCGGATATCGTGACGCCGCCACGGCTGCTTCATGTTGGCAAATGCCTCTGTATGAGTTCACCACACTGGAAGTCAGCAGATCCCGATTATTAAACCAATTAGTATTCATAAAACTATTGGGATCACTGCACAGAGTATCCGGGAGAATGATTCAGCTGTTTCAATGTTAACCGGGCTACTCCCGCGGTTGCAACCGTATTAGGTGATCATGAGAACCCCAAGAAGAGCTAGAAGTATGAAGATGTATTAGAGTGTTGAGGATAGGTGAAGCAGCCGAACAACATAAGCGAAGGGTTATAACCTGGTGGACTTTATCAATGACTTGGAGAACGAAAGAAATTTCATAAATTTATAAAAATCACAGTAAATTGACGTTAGTCGCGACTTTCTTTTATGGAGGCAAAAGTTTTTTTCCGTAAAAGAATTAGATACTGGAGGCAACACAGTACGAACGAATCTAAAAGTGCATTCACTGTTGCTTTTGTCATCACGCTAGGTTCGGCGGTGTGCGTCCGTTGCCATGTTGTGTGCTGAGCTCTTAGGTCTTTTACTAGGTTCCCGGATCGGGCTCACTGGCATGACCTGAGAGCTAAAGCCTATTAGTTTTGCTTCCAATGTAGCAATTTTTAAATTCAGTCTTTCTTTAGCGGCTGATAATAGCTTCTCAAACCCATGTGTAACACATGTTGTGCACTTTACAAACGCGATTTTCATATATTATCCGCCGAAACACAGATATTCCGGCTATGTGACGAGCTGTTTTACCAGGAGTTTAGCAGATGACACGCAAAATCATCCAGCGTTTCATGTTTTTTCTAAAAACTGTAAAATTAGGGGGCGAAAGTATTTTAGGTAGTATGTGCATCAAGCACGTCTTTCAAAGTGTTTCCCGCAACTCAATGAATCAAATACTCTCAACAGGTTCGGCAGTTGTCGACCTACGTACCGTTTTCACACTTTTTTGAACCGAGAGGCTGACGAAGTATGCAAAGATCACGTGAAACCGAGACTGGCTGTCTCGAAACCCCACTCGTTTGGAACGATGATGATCACAAGTGCACACAACAATGACAAAGGTCACGTTGCGAGTATCGATCACATTGTTCGTTGAGAAAGTCACTGGAAATCTTTCGTCCAAATCTTGTGTATGGTTTAATCAATAAATGTATAAGAGTTGGCAGTAGGAATTCGCGGTAAAGATGCCTAGCAGATGTAGTCAACTAACAATATGATCACTACACACTAATGGGGTTGTAGTAGAAGTCGCTTCCACAATTTGTTTCTCGTTTGCTAACAAAGGATACTGGCTGATTTTGACCCTATTTAGTTCCTTCAAAAAATTAAAAAAAACGAATGCAATTCAATAAAATGAATGAGTTCTCTCTTTCGAACGATTGTTGAAAGTGACAATTCATCGTGTATATAGCAAATAAAGCGTGAACTGAAAAGCTCGGAAGCACTGGACAGCTGTTTCGACCTGGTTGGGTCTCATCAGCAGTGCGAATCCATCGACCCGACTGGGGATCGAACCCGGGACTTCGTGGGCAGAACGCAAGTGTGCTACCCACTACGCCACCGGGCAGCTGATCAGACCGTTTTTCATTTTCGCACTGCTGATGAGACCCAACCAGGTCGAAACAGCTGCCCAGTGCTTCCGAGCTTTTCAGTTCACGCTTCATTTGCTATATACACGACGAATGGTCATTTGAAATTTAACCAAACCCTCCATTACCCACATGAGATTGTTGAAAGGTCATTGATTGAGCCATATTTGGGTAATTGCTGACATGAAATTTGATTCCATAATGTGGTGTATGGTTTGCAGCAGCGTCTCATGGAATCAAGACGGTATTTTGTGGTGACCCGGCTAATAAACGCTCCATCACTCTCTCCCCGTACTATCAAAAATCATGGAATCCATCGTTGCAAACAATGTGACGAGTCACTAAAAAAAACGTATTCTTTTATTAAACACAGGGAAGGTGAAGAACAGCAGATCGGGTAGACCCCATAGTCACGAGGACCTACCGTTCAGAAGTGGAAACCAGCAGCTTAAACCCCGGGGCTTGGTGTGGTGAACCACATCGCAGGCAATCGTGTACCACTAACCTGTGTTCCAACCCGAGAACAGTGTACAAATGCAGCCAATCATAGTGGTACAACGGATGTAGTGTGCCTTAGGTTTTCCAAGGCATTGGACCCCGCGAAACACGAAATACTGCCGAAGAAAATGCATAATGAAGGACTTGTACTGGCTTGTTTAGAGGAATTTCTTCGACAACGCACCATGGCATTTTAGGTTTCTAGGTCATTATCTGGCTTTATCAAAGCAACTTGAGAGGTTCTACAGGGATCCGTGGTTAGCCCTCAACTTTTTCTAGTTTTCATAAACGATCCAATAGACGTTCCGCTGCCACAGACATTAACGGTTGCAGACGATGTAAAAATATGGATAACAGTGACAAAACCTGAGAAACAACTGGCAGATCAGAGCACATCAAGTGCTGCTTAACAATGGTCGATTGAAAATGACATCCAAATTCACGATCGTATCCCTTTACCACAAAACTCGTTTCCCATACTGCCTGGGACGTCAACACCTTCGATATACCTTGAATGAGAAGGATCTCGGTTTGATCGTTCAAGACGACCTAAACAGTTCAATAAACTACACCAGAACGTCTTCCGCAGTTGAAAGATATGTTGGTTTGATAACTTGAGTCTCTTGCAATTTCAACCTATGCGGCTCCTATGTCTGTAATCCGCCTATATTCGACCTCACAGCAAAGAATCCACGATTGCAACGCGAACGTCCACAAATAATAGCCACCAAGATGATACGTGGACTGTATTCCCAGAACTATGTGGAAAAGCTCAAATCAATAAAGGTGATTTTATAAATCGAATAATACAGAACCCTGACTATCCATATCGTTCACTGATCACCTTGTCGCCCAACATTCACCTTAGAGGGCACTCATTCAAATTATTGTTACGAAATTGTCAGCTAAAATGCTGGCCTCACTCCTTTGCTTTCATTTTGTATTGATTTTTGTACAACTTATGTAATCATACATGCTTATATTTCAGTTGAAAATGTACACTGTTCGTCACGCAGAATGAAACAATAATAATAATAATAATAATAATAGCGAAAGGTAAAGAATGTCAGAGATATTTGTTTCATGTACAAAACTTTGACGTAGTTCATTTGAGACCTGTTCCTTTTTAGTAAGTAGTCGGGCCAGGTAGGATACAGGGGAATTTTCATAAATGTTAATGCGAGAGGGTAGAGGTCGAAATGAGGAGCGTGTGGACGGATGGGAACGACAAGACGACAGATCAGGGTATCGTGGATGAAGGGGATCATCTAGAATCTTATGAGCAAATTTAAAACAAGAGTTGATATGACCATCAATGAGATCTGTGATTACTGAGTCGATCGGAATTAATGATGCACGACTGATGATCATCAAACCACGACGAATTGTTTTGAAGTCTTGTTTTAAAAGACCGAGAAACACTACAGAGAAACAACAGAGTAGAATGGGTAAAACGTATTGATGAACGAAGGATGACAGGACTGACTGTGGGGTTCGGAATTGCCTGAGTTTGCGTAACTGAAAAGACAGACGCCTCAGTTTTCCTATACAGTTGTAAATATGTGTAGACCAATGAAGAATGCTGTGGATACGTGATTGAGGTCATTCTGGATACAGGTTTACCGTTAGGGGTAGCAGAGTTCGTTGGAAATGAGGAGCGGAAAAGAATGAAAATAAAGAATGAAAAAATACACACTTAGTTATTCGGAATTCCCTATCACTTCACATTGTTTTCGCACCCACCATTGCCTCTTTCAAGCACAGACATGATGCATCATCGCCATATGTGAAATTTCGACACCTGTTGCAATCAGTACAGGAAACAATGACAATTTGAGACATTCAGCATCTCTCTTTGATCGCTCGATTGATCCCACTATGCGGGAAAACCCTATGGGACAAGAAAAACAAACACGCGTAAGTATTTCCCATAATAAAACACTGACTTTGAGATGTGAGAGTCGGGAAGAAGTTATCGGTGCAGACACCAACTTTCGGGCAAAAGAATAGAAAAAGGAAACTGGGGTACAGTCTGATGAAAAAGACCTTTGTGTTTCGGTCAAAGACAAAGTCATACGGGAGAAGGTGGTTGGAGAAAGTGGTATATAGAATCAACATTCCGATTCAAACCACAAATGCTAGTGACGGTAGTGAGAAAGCTGCCTGATTTCTGCGTGTGCATATGATCATTCACTTGAATTGTATTGTATATACATAATGTGAGAGATTGCCGACAACCCAACCCTGAGACTCAGAATGGTAAACCACATAGAGCCTCAGTGAGTTGGGAATGGTGAGCTGGGCTGTCTACCCACAATAGCATGTTATTCTACTAGCAGAGTGAGCAGATCGCTTGGTATGAGCATTACACGTTTAAAATTTGGTTTCCTCATTCGAAACTAAAGGATCAGGGGTTACCTGTTGCTGATTGTGTTCCTCACCCAAATACTTGCGTCATTATTGATGGTAGCCAAGGTAAAAAGGTATTCGCGCGCAAATCGATGGCCTAAGCTGCGTACGCAGAATCGAAACACCTGCGGCATCGACGTGAAGCTTTCTAACAGTTGCCACGTTGCACATACTGCGGGATCAGTTCTGCTTTGTAGTTTTGAGAACCTTAGTTTAATTATAGAAATCATTTAGGAACTGCGCGAGGACGTGTTCCTAACTGTTATAATGGGCCCGGGAGCTGTGTTTCCAATCCGATTTGAGAACAAAATCGCACCTACTGATCCATGAGCAGGCAATTTACGAACTACTAACTTCAGTTGTCATGTTGATATGAATCTACTGCGAAAAATTGTTGGAAGACTTGGGCGAATGATGCCCAGGCTGTGTGGTTATTGGTCATATAACTAGGAAATGGGGGCTACAACGGTTCGAGGCTTGCTGGGGATGCACACACGGAGAACGCATTGAGGACCAAACGCAGAAGAAACAAACGAAACAACTCTGGAATAGTGACCAAAGCATGGTGGTGTCTCGACTTCACATTATTCACGAATATGAAAAACAAATTGAAGAAGAAATAGTGAATGGAATAATTGTGTGCGTAATGCACTTTGAACATACCCAGTATGTGGGGGAGCGTCTCGTCATTCACACTGTGTAAACCGCAAACACTGAGGGATTTCAGATTTTGCAAACCTGTCGGAAGAACAAACAAACAAAGAAAAATCAGAATGAACTAATCAAACAGCACCCAAACACAGAACCTAACATTTATTCACGAAAAGTTCAAAAGTTCTGTTAACAAGCCCGAGTAACAGGGTATCAAAAGCAAGTACTCGCTTATGCTGTACAATGCGGCTGGTAGAATCCTCGTCGTATACACTGATGTCCTTGATAGACAAAAGGGTATCATTTCAACAATCAAAGTTAAATCTGATTGGAAAACATCCAATAAATTCGATAAACCATGTTTGTAGCCAAATTGTGGAACAAAATTATTTTCACAAACTACTCACGACTTAGATCACAGATTCCTTCCGTGGCAATTTGATACGGATGATCACTGTCCAGGCGTAGATCCACCAGTCCAGTCCAGCGGTCCGCGAGACACTGAATCAATTCCGTGCTGGTCAGAATGTAGTGACCTAAGTCGAGGACGGACACACAACTAAGTGTGTGTGTGTGTGTGTGTGAGGCGGAGGGAAAGTAAAACCGAAGAGGAGAAAAGTCAATTAAAGAACACCATGCGATGGTCTGACTTGCGCCAGTGTTTGTGAAAAAGATCGTAGTGGCCGTAAAAAGGTTTGGCTCGCGCCGCACAAAGAATGCTACGCGGCTCACGGCGACCAGTTTGAAGACCAATTGTATAAATAGCAAACAGACTCACTTGATGCAATCATACAGGGATTAATTTTCTTTTGTATTCACTGGCCAGGAACACACGCTACCTTGCACTAATGATGAGATCAGATTTAGTGCACCGCTAAGCTCAGTTCAGATTGCATATATCGAACAAAACGAGGAAGTTATAGATCAGAACAGATTTCAACATATGCACACACATACACATACTCAAGTCATCTTTGAAATCCGCTGAGTATCCGAACCAACACAGAATGATGTCTCGAAAGTCGTTCGGGCAAAACAGTGAAGAAAATGCCCGGGATACCATTAAGTGTATAGACTTCAAATTGTGACAGTAGTTACGTTCTCGATGCCATTTTTATTGGGTCCAAATGGTCCAACAGATATGTATGCACCGTAAGACTGTGTATTCAGCGTGTGTGTGCGCGCGCGCGCGCGTTCAACCACAAAAGATCATTTTCGTTTCCGTTTTCGAAAAGAAACCAGGTCCAGTCCACAACGCATCCGAATATTGTAAGTTTGATAGTGATCAGTCAAGTTCGCTTTACAGCGAACGGGCTGTGTTTTCAGGGCGAGCTGATAAGTCTGTCCCCTAAAGCGGAACGAAGGTTGGCAAGCAAGCTCGTGATGATTCACAAAATAAGCATCATCGATCGATGGAAGATTAACGGGACTGTTTGGGTTTCCGATTACAAGATCATGCACTCCGTCTGGGGCGTTTCAGAAGTTTATGCAAACGGTGCAAGGCGCTGTTTCTGACTGTATCCGGAGTGCACTCCATCGGGGGAAAATACGAAAATGCATCGTTCGATTGATCTCTCGTCGCTGACTTTACATGAGAACCTGAGAGTCTCATTGGACCGAGTTAAATGTCTACAGGGATCGAATCCAACGGATTGGCCTCGATCGTGGTGCTCATTTGTTGTTGTATCGGAACCCTTAGTCATACGCGAATGAAGCCATTCTTTGGGCTTTGAGGAAGACGTTAATCGAAATATTGAGTTCAGAACTTGAATACATGTTTCCGAGAGGCGACATACTTTTTTATTACACATGTGTGTGATGAACAGCAGACGGGGCGGACCCTATAGTCACGAAGACCTGCTGTTCAGTGATGGTAACCGGCAACCTAAACCCCGGGATCTGGAGTGGCGGACCAAATTGGCCCCACTAGGTCAGGGGTGGTATAGAACCGGGCGACAGCAAAGATGTCGCTGTACGCAGTTGTGCTCGCACGTTGCAAGAAGACCGTTTAAAAGAGATATACGGTTCGAGGAATGGACGACAGACTCCGTATGATAAAGCAATCTCGAAACAACTGTCGAAGCGAAAAACAGCGGGCTAAAATTGAACCCTCATTAATGGAACAACTTACACTAGAGGGAACAGTACGAAGAGAGTGATTTATAGGGAGGAGAGATGACAATACTACGCACAATGTTAAGGAACAGCGTGTAGAATAATTTTGAACAGGAAACGAAAGCTTGAGTGAATGAGTGAGTCGACGATCATTTACAACTAACCAGATGCCAATAAAGTATTACTGGGGGGAGGGATCTTTTAATTAAAGAAACTACGCTACAAGTCAGCGTGTTGGAGTAGGGAGTCCGCGATTCTCTGGAAGCGAGCGATTGATAGACCAGTGCATGCACTTTTTGGACGTTATCGACGATTCAGGGTTACCAGTTTGGCCTACGTCCGAACGTTTCTGAATGAGTGTTGTGGTGATATAAAGGTGAACCTCGGTGCTGAGTCCGCGATCGGGTCGACGACTGGAACCGATAAGAGCTTTATAAACCATACTGCTAGGTTGTAATAGCGAATTTTCGCAAACTTTCCTAGACTGACGAACAATGAATGGTCAAGTCACCCGGTTGAAATAGCTGGGCATTCACCTTTACCATCTCTTTTTAGTGGAACTTCCTCGGTCACATGAATGTAGGAATTGGTCAGCAGAAGCTATCTGAGATGCCTGGTCATCTGAAAGCATGTCGAGCTTCTTAAGAATACCAACTGAACTGTGGGGCTGCGTAGCACACAAGCGATTGTTGATGGGAATGCAATCGATACGTGAAGCTCTAGTTACGCTGCTTAGTACGACACTGAATCCACCGACCTAAATTACAAGCCACGTCGTCTGT
>UZAN01047288.1:11355-26846 GCA_900618425.1 Echinostoma caproni
TCGGTTACACACCATTTTCAGTTGTTAGTAAGGATGTTGATAAACAATAGAAGATTGAACAGTTTTGCTAATGGTTCCGGTTATCAGCCATGTTTTTCGGGGTTTCCAATCAGAGAAACCGAGCACTACTACCGAACATGGTTATTGGGACGCGCCTGCACGCGACTGTGCGATCAGATGTCACGTTCGATCGACGATTTCGGAAATTTGAATAATGTGACTAAAAAAGAACATCAGTCTGGTGAAAAATTAGTACTGAATATCGACGACCCGAGTGGGGTGGGAGACTTACTTGCGCAGGAGAACCGCCGTGCGGGCCGTGAAACATTTCTCATCCATCAGTGACCGTACTAATTGTTGACCAAGAACATTGGGCCATCTCATACCGGACAGATGATGTGCAACCCAATGCTCCATCCGCCGTTGGTCAATTGACGCCTGATCTGACTGTTTCACGGTAAGCCCGTATCGTGTACCGGTTGTCGCGGTGGTACGAGAAGTGGTCTCGTGTATCAGGCCCAAACGAGCTGCGCTTAACGCATCCGCGTACTGAGTGACCCATGTGTGAATCGAGTGCAAGCACAGTTTCACCAATGTGGGAACCTGTGCCCACGAGGAGCATTCCGAGGCCGGATCAGAGGGAGCAGTGGGTGTGGCAGTTGTGGAGCGTAGTCTTTCCTCCAAGTTCAAAGCCGCACGACCTACAAGGATGGGAGAGAACCAGAGGGATATACAAAAAAAAGCCATGTGAAAACAGTCCCGATCACCCGAGTGGCTATCTTCTGACCTAAACCTAATTTACATGTCACTTTTTCTGAAGAAAGAAAAAACGCTTTGTCCGTTAATGTCGATACATTATGTGGTGCTCACAAGTAGCAATCTGTCCAAGCCCATATGACAAACAAACCCCAGTGTCTCCGGGTTCATCTCCTCCAGGATTTGATGGATATGTCATGTGGAATGAAAAAGTTGGTTAGCTTTTCAATGCTGTGTGACAAGCTATCTCGATACGATAAAAAGAATTTCATGAACAAAACAAGATCACAGAGATAAAGGACATATATATGTACGAGAATCAAGTTAACCAAACACGCATGTGCCGAACAAACCAAACTATTTTATTAGACACCAGATTCAGTGCCTGGAACCATCAACCAGCTGGTTTCCGCTACGGTCTCGGACTGTCCAACGAAAGGACGGAGTAGAGGGAAGATTAACTCATTAAAAACGGTGTCTAGATGAAAATGGAGAAATTCGGTGCACTAATGTTGCAAGGAAATTAAGTAGATACACGATCCCTACTGTTTGTGGCACACAGACATGTCACTCAGTTAAATANATATATATATATATATATATATATATATATATTTACCACCGGCTTGAAAACAAGCATGGTGCCAACGCAACAACAACGACAGTGAAAGGGGATAGGTGGATTAGGATACAGAACATGTTTAACTGTCTCACTCAGTTAAACGGGTTACACGAAACCCGAGGTACCTAAACAGGAAGCCTAACACGACCTATATGACCGAGAATTCCGGTCAGAGTTCGCCTACTCTCATGGCAGATCCTAGTTTGATCGCCAGTGACGTTTTTTCAATTAACTACATGCCTGGACAAACATCACACGCCGTGGCAATCTACTTGGTGATAGCGTAACACCTGTCCCTTTATTAGACACGCTTGTGTGTTTAACAGTGGAAGATCAGTCGTTATGATCCCCATTACCGATTGGCTCGTGAAATTCACTGACATTCAGCATCTTGTTTTCACTTTAGGTTCTTGCTAAACTATCTGTTGGCGCACTCTGAATTTCAACATATTACATTATACTCAAATCTGTGATTGGCTCACCGGTGACGTATAGCGCCAACGCAGTTGCGTCATTCAACTGCTATTTTGGTGTTTATAGCATGCGGTGCAATAGTGGTGTTTCTGCTTATTTTTTTTTACTGGAATATAGTCAAGCCCGGGAGTTACTTCGTGCATGCAACACACGCGACATCACTGGAACGGTGAAACGTGCAAACAGACAAAATAAGCACAGTTGCTTTCGCTTCTCCGTTGTGCATATCTGGGTTTTGGTCCGCAGAGAACGGTGAGATGTGACATAGAATTTGTATGCAGATGCGCGACAGGGAACGGCTAATTGATACGGATAAAGATTTGCTTGAAGCAGTGCAGAGATGTTAACCACTTTTTTGTTTCGAAAAGACTTTTGCACACCTGGAAACGCTGGTAAGTGACTGTTAGTTGTGTGTGAGAGAGCTACAGTTTTAAGGGATCTACACACTGTGAAGATGATGAGGGGGCAGCATATGACAGAAGAGGCGAAACGCAACCCGTTTGATCACGTGAGAGAGACATTTAAAATACGACTAAAGTTGAAGAACACAATAAGAAGACGTTATTAATTTGGTAGAAATGAAAATACCATGTTCAGATCAAGTGAGATTTTGGTTAAAGATAGCACGGAGGTGTCAGGAGCAAGATTTATCATCATGCGCGCAAACAGATCAGAGCAGACACCGTTGTTGTAACGCGTACGCTTCTAGCAAACGACATTCGTGGAATTCAAAGGTTCGGAGTTGCGAATCCGTGGGTAATTTGTGATATACTCTTCCGTATCTTGGAAAGTATGGAGTAATACGAACATATTCTACAGATTTTTTCTTTACATATTGTGGCACATTTGGCAGTTCTATTCAGTTGTCTACCTGTTGAAATAGATAAATAAATAAGTAATAGGAGTAGGGCAATTAGTTCATGGACGATATCATCAGCTTTATCACTTGGGCCTCTGACAGAACGGATAATTAAGGTACATACTGGGAAAATGGAAAAGCGGACAGTATAGAGGAAGTGAACAGGGTCGGGAGAATGGGTTGTGTTTAATGAAACAATTTACCGCGATAGAACAGGCCCGAGACTCAACTCGCGCGGCAGGCTGCAGCCTTTGCACCCTGCCGTGGGTGGCGTTGCCAACTCGGTGGTCATCTGAAGACCGCGAGCAGCAAGATCAAGGCGGATTTGGAATTACTGGACCTCCAATCCGTAAATGGAATTCGTGGAATTCAAACCAGAACTAAGTCCCACATTGCGATAGCCTTTCGGTCGACCGTCACGCATGGGTCACTATCATTAGAAACATCCAAGAAGCCGACTTGTCTTCCCACAGGAGCTAGTCACTCAGAAGTAACAGTAAGACAGGATGAAGGAGGAAGAGTAATCGCCTCTGAAAGAAGAGATTAAAGATTATCTTACCCAGCACCAACAAAAAACATCTTTATGACCAAGAGAATAACTCTCTCGATAAGTTTACATTTCCAAGCTAGTGCAGGCAAAATATTCTGAGAAAGTGAGTTTCGGGTAAGTAGACGGAATAATATTGGACATTTCGCGCGTTCATCGGCAATCCGACCGCGAAAGTTGAACAACAATCGGGTCATTGGATAAAGATCAGGTCGACCAATCCCGATCAAGAAAGAGACAAGACAGCAGACGAGAAAAAGTAGTTTAACTTACGAACATTCTCTTGCACACTGAGTGCACTAGCGGGTATAGCACCATCCGGTGCCTGAGGACGAAGTTGTTGACCTTGACCGGGAAAGCGTGGATTTTGGATCGGGAAAACCGGTTCCATTGGATAATCTTCGGGCTCGTCTTCTCCGGGCGGATCCGGGTCTGGTACTGGCGCTGGTGGAGGTGGCGGTGGGCTAGCCGGAGTGATAAATTCAGGCCCGGAGCGCGGACGTAAATCGTTCAGCTCGCTTATTCGTTCCATCACTTTGGTTTGAAATTCACAATTCACTGTAGAACAAAGAGAACAGTAGTAAGTGATTGCTAATATTAATCCTAAAGATGGTAAAAGTTATTCAGCGCCTATTCATAGTGCTAACACTTGTCTAAACCCATATGCTATTTTACGTATACGGGTGCGGATAGCTGAACTAAGAGAACAGAAAACAAAACCCGCTTGAAGCCCGGACAATTCCATAGCCCTGGATACCCGCGGGTTAAGCAGAGCTGAATGCTACCAGGCGCGTCCCCAGGTTGTGGATAGGGGGAGGTTAGTTGCGAATAAGTTGTGGCATATCGCAACAAATAAACAGTCGCGAACAAACAGTGACGGTACTACCAGGGTGTGGTGGGTTTTAGGCTGGTCACTTGGCTCCTGTTTAAGAGCCGCATAAGCCCAATAATGGTGTCCTGACAAAGGTCGATGTGATTCGTCTTTTAAAACTAAAGTCATTGGCCCCACTCACTTCTGAGACGAGGGATTACTTCCTTTTGCTTTGCAGTTCGTACTTGGTTGTGTAAAGGCTAGAGGTGCGCCCTCAAAATAATGAACTCCGCGTGACGCTGGGGTCGTCTCTCGTACCAAACTCCCAAGGAACTTAACGATCATTTGTATTTTGTATTTGAGTAACTTTTGAAAGCTGAGAAACGCTTACATCTCAGTTAAAAATTGTGCACTGGTCATCACACCTGAGAAAATTTATAAGTACAGACAGATCCAATACAGTGCTGTGTAAAAGTGTCTCCGAAGCTTGATTCAGTCAATTAAAGATTCACGTAACTCATTTATAACTCGTTCCTTGTTGGTCAATATTCGAGCCGGATACGGTACATTGAGGCTTTTTATAAATATTATTCGAGACGGTAGGTACCGATAAGAGGAACGAGTGATCGAGTGGGAGCGACAAGATAATTCAAGATGCAAAGGATGGGAAGGGTCGTTTAGAATCTTATTGGCAAAGGTCACAAGACTTCATATAACCATTAATAAGTTCTGCGATTAATGACTCGGCAGAAATTGAAGACTCACGGCTTCAATCCACGACAGATAGTTTTAAAGGCTGGTTTTAATAGACCGGGAAACACTACAGGGGAGCAGTAAAGTAAAATAGGGAGAACGCATTGTTTCACAAAAGAGAACAAAACTTGTTGGGAAGTGCGAAATTGTTTGAACTTTCAGAGCTGAAAGGAGAGGTGTCGAAGTTTTCCCATACAGTTCTGAATTTGTGTCGACTACCGAAGATTATTATCGATAGCAACACCCAGATATTTAGCTGAGGTCACTCTAGACAACAGGTTACTATTAAGGGTTAGAGTCTGGAGCCGACTTATTCTTTCCAGGGAGCCAGTCACAGTAAAAAAAATCATAACACAGGTCTCGGTAGAAATGAGGCAGAACAAACTTACCATGTCTGACAGCAATTGTAGTCCCATTGGTGATTTGCATCTCGGTCAATCGCTGGGTCATAATCTCCGGATCGGGTTCCGGGGTGCGGGCACAAGGGTGAGTCAATTCTCGACGAGGCCATGTTTGCACGAGCAAATGCACACAGGGATCAGTGGTGCTCAAACTGACCAAATGCTGATCCAGGGCTTGAACAAAGGGATTTGATGTAGACAAAGTGTCCACAGAAGGCACATTCCGTGCCGGAGGATTGGCGGTCAAGTTGGGCTGGATGTGGGACAACAGGTCTGCGTACGAATTCGACTGGTCCAATTCAATGTAACACGGTGCGTGGGTGCGATCAAACAGGATGATCTAATGAGAAAGAAAGAAAAAATGGGATGAACTTGTTTGCTTTGCGGGCATAGTTCGGTCGTGGACAGCCTAAGCTGACCTTGAATTCACGGGTTACTTTTTTTGTACAATGATCGCCATATGGGGAAATTCTTAGAAAATATATCGAGAGTACACCCCGAAGACAATACAATGGCCTCGACAAGATTTTTACATTATCACAGTTGTATGAAATATGGTTAACATTTTAAAAAGAAACTGAAACACGAAACGAGAGAATTTCATCAAAGTTTTGTCTGAAGTAAGCCTTTCCCGAGATTAATTTCAAAAGAAAAGAACACATTTCAATACTGCAAGATTTATGTTCAGGACGATTTCGCTGCATCTCAACATGATGCATACTGCAGAAAATGCTGTGTATATAGGCCTTTAGTATGGTAACAAAGTAAAACAAAACACGTTAAAAACAGACAAAACATAGAAAGGGGAAAGGGTAAGGGGACCATGCCATCAGGGTTGAGACAGACTAAGACAAAGTTCTTTCTGCTGACAAATGAGGGGCCTCGATCCATTAATACCAATCGCTTCAGCAAACTTTAGCAATCTTGCGAATTCTGACTTGTAGACAATCCGAATAGCTGTGCCTCAGTCGATCTGGCATTGCGTCAACGGCAGATGTCGAGCAAGAGGCTGGAGACAGGGTTCTGTAGTTTCGACAGTTGTTTCTACGCTGCGAACTTGACCTCGATCAAGTCATCGGATTTTGGACTCCGTTTGGAATAGATTCCACCACCCTAATTGTCGCTGTTCTACCCACGTAGGTCGCTCCGCACTCACATTGGGAATGGAAGATCAGATTAGAGTTGGTGTACAGAGGCAGACGTTCTTTATCCGGGAGTGTGGGTATCCTGGTTGTCCGGTAGACGATTTGGGGGTCGGCTGCAAAGTAAGTTCGAGCGATCGCTGACCTCAGTCGTTTGTAGAGCAGGCGGCTTAAGTCATCACCTTTGAATTGAAGGTACAATGTGGCCCGCAACTCTGGAACTGACGCAATCGGTTCTTTCGCAATTCTCGGTTTGCTATGCTTATTAACGAACGCTTCGATGTAAGCGCTTTTTGCTAACAACTCCGGAGGAGTTTGTGGTTCTTGTTCACTTCTGCCCTCCATGGAGATTCGCCTTTTTCTGTCAAATAAGGTCCAAACAAGACCACAGTTATACCTCAGGGACATAAAACTATCGAATTGTAAATATTGGCCTGTTGAGGTTTAATTTCGATAAACGGATTGATTAATCGTTCCGTCTTCTCTTCTGATCATGCTAATGTTAAGGAAATGGAGTGTGTTGCTGGATTCAGATTCCATGGTGAAGCGAATATTTGGATGTAATCCAGAATTATTGTAGCTGCTTCTATGCTTTCTGTTATAACCAGGGTGTCGTCGACGTATCTTTTGTACAGGATAGCACGCCCGAGAATAATAGTTCTTTTTTGTTTCAGATGTGCCATGAACAAGTCTGCCAGGACTGGGCCTAGCGGGCTGCCCATAGTGACACCATCGATTTGCCTGTACGCATTCCCTTGAAAAGAGAATGATACGTCGGTTGTGCAGAGCAGTAGTGGACGCTCAAGGACGGACACCGGTAGACAGTCGAATTTGTTCCTTCTCTACATGATCGCAGACAATTTGTATGACCACACGAACTGGTACATTAGTGAACAGGGATTGGACATCGAGGGAAGCCATGTATTTTCCTTTCACGTTGATCTGGTTCAAAATTTCTACCAATTCAAAGCTGTCCTTGACTGTATGCTTGCTCATTGATCTATGAACGGGTTCTAACGCCTTAACAAGCCTACCACAATGACAGATCATATGCGGCTAAACGGGCAGCTCTGACCGAAGAGTGGAACATCAGCATCATCTCGTCCAGTTAAATACTGCATCTAATCTAAAAAATAATAATAACAAATGTTTTTTTACTTCCTTTTTCTATTTATTGAATATACAAATGTACAATCAACTTTCAGGAAGGGGGCTGCGGCCATACAAAGGCTGCCTGGGGAAAATACAGATATAGGGAAGACGGGTGGCGGTGGAGCAGTTTGAACCCGGGACACCCAAGTCACTAGTTGGTGACCTAACCACTTGGCCACCACCGCCAATATCTAGTGGGGTTTTACGTGGTTTTCCACTCGGAGTCCCGGGGCTTAGGGTGCCGATTTCCGTCAATGAACAGCACATCTTCGCCACCATGAGATGAATCGGTCATCTTACCAACGTACAAGAAAGGTGAGAGATGCCCATGTGAAAACAGCAACAGAGAAACCAATTTAATAAACGTTGTCTCCAAATTTATTATTGCTATTATGCTCCGTCGACTGTCTACGGCACGCAAACGGTGCACGAGTAAGAATCAGGATGGTTTCTGACCTGGTCGAGGCCATATTGATGAGATTTTCACTTTTTCCCTTCGTAGACCCACCATCTCTATCTTCCTCGATCGAAAGCGGCCTTCCAATCAGTCGATTGTTCAAAAGTCTGGCGTTGCTTCTTCCTGAATGGCGTGCATGAGAGGTTTATTTCAAAATTAGGATTCCACTGACACTGGTCGATATTGGTAATTCATTCGTAAGTTTATTTAAATTTCGCTCTGTATCTGCATTCAGTTTTCTACTGTTTCCCCTGCTTGTTTATCCAAAATTGCTAAGTAAAACTGCAATATTAATGTACAGTAAAAATGTAAGCAATGTTTTGAACCATATGCTTCTACCTGAAAGAGTGCTCTCGCATCCGGTAGAAATATTTTTCATCCGTTTGCCCACACCAGATAAAAATATGCATGTGCCCCAGTTTCTTTTTTCACTAGAAGGAACTGATGACCGCTAACTGTATTTATCTTGCAGATTGGTACTTTCTTAGCGTCAATATACATATACATGATATGATAATAATTATGTTACACAAACAATGCCATCAATCATAAACTGAAACAGTCTGAGGACCAGCCCGATTGTCAACTGAGTGGAACCCGTGCGTTCTGGCTGTCCCGGGGTTCATCTGCGATGGACTGATACGGCATGCAATGTTTGCCAGGTGAGTGAAAAAGAGCCCAAAGTGATCAGACTAGGACCTGGCGTAAGGGTATAAAAACCCTTTCTTCCAAAAACGCAGCCAAAAGACTGACGAAAACAGGTGCACGAAAGCGCGTGGTTAATGGTTGTACGAACTAAAACAGAACGGTACGTGAAACATAGGAAGATTGAAACTGAAAGTAGCAAATGCTTCCCGTTTAGATATATCTTTGGCACTGTATGCAAGGAAGCTAATCAAGTGAAAATCTCTTAAATTCTAATTTTGCGATCTATTGAGAAAGCGACAATCAACATACCCCGCCTAACCACCGCCCATTATCCCGCACATATGAAATACAATGATACAAAATCATGCGGTGCAGGAAACGAACAGAAGTTGTACAGAACATATCGAAATAACGAACAAATAACGAATGAATCAATAATGACAATGAGCATTTTGTACTTTCGTGTTCTACAAAAATGTGCAAACAAGTCAAGGAATTAGAAAATTGCAAGTATTAATGATAACGGATGAGAAATGAGATGGACAAATAAGATGACGAGCTGATGGGGTGGTGGTGGTGGTGGTGTAGATCAAGCAGAAATATAGCTAAGCTAAGTCAATACCGCACCTTCAAGCAGCTGTTTTGGCCGTCTGACGGGATAAGAAAAGATATTCAGAGCAGTGTCAGAGTGAGTAGAAAAATTCCGGCAGACTAAGGCTGAAACGAGATAGAGGTATGTGAGTGCCACTGTTTGCTACACTCAACCATATCACTTAGTGTCTCTAAACCATCGGTTACATGGATCCCTAGGTCCCCATCCGCGGAGCCTAACAGGACCTATACGACGGTGTCTACTGGTCCGGGTTTTCAAACCCCCATACCAGATCTTAATTTGCACACCTCTTACTTTTTACCAACCAACACCTGTCTCGGCAGGCATCGCGTACCATGGCACTATTTGGTGACGTGTCTAATACACGCACCAACCAAAGTGATCTGCAGATGATGAGCACTCGCTCCAGTCGGCTACCGGGGTCCCTTAAAACTCTGCACCTAACCTCAGTATGGCTTTTCCGTTTGACCAACCAGACTAAGGTGTGGACGACGATGTTCGAACTGCGAAAATCCATCTGAGCCCCGTTCCCGGTTACGTCTGTGCACCGTAGGGAAGCATTGATCGAAATGCTTCAACACATGCGTGTAACTCTTTACATCAGTCTCCACTGTATGTATATTGGGTTTGTTGTCAATAAAATACTTGTGGGTTCTGTTTAAAGCAATTGTGTCACACATCAAACAATTGTGCTAGCAGTTATGTATGGTTCAACTTAGTAGTTCGATGCATGTGTTTTGCATGATTAGTACTCTTATGCTCATCAGGATACCCAGGTATGTCCACATATCTCAAAGTTCACTTTGTATAATCGTTTACTTGTTCACCTTTTAATTTGCTTACCTTCAGTTTGATTTTATCCCTGGGTCCGGAGGATACGACATTGTCCGGGGGACAATTGACAGTAGAACTGCCAGTGGTCACGGGAGCCAAACTCGTGGATTGATGTGCCAGTCTGAACACGGAATGGAGCGATCACAGGCCACAGATAGAATATAGTATGTTATCATCGGATTGAAATCAAATAAGTAGAAGTGAAAGCATGGTCAAGTTCGGATGTTTCGAGCTGTCGTGGCAAACTCAGAATGGTCGGGGGTGGGTGTCTAGGGGTTGCGGTTGGTCAACCTCCCCTTGCACCTCACGAAATGCCCCGATACAACCAAGCGTCTCAAATATCCTCTGATGAGGAAGCCCTACTCACTGCCCTCTCGTGGCGGAGGTGCTTTCCAACCAAATGAGAGGACGACAAGCCGAGATCCGGGTTGATGGACCACTGGTAGTTCACTTAGGGGAGTTGGCCAAACATCCTGATTCCAAACCAACCAAGAGGAGGCGTACGAACCACACACACAACTTCCTGGTTGTGGCAGTGATCACCGGCTCGATGGGGCATTGAGGTGTATTGGGCACCTTGGACGTTTGACCCCGTCCAAAGGGCATGTGATCCGATGAACTAAACATCGGACATCGACGGATTACGGTTTGTACACCCCTACCTGGCGGATCAGGCTTTGGTTAAACAAAGGCTCCGGTCGTAGATTTCTCAAGAAAATTCACCTACCTTGGCCTGGGCAACCTGGCAGTATTCCGGCCACATGCAACTTCTGGAACGTTTTCCTTTTTCATAAAGATTATTGTATCGTGATTTGTTTGGCACACAGTCTGGATTCAGATGTGTGTGAAATATATATGTGGCAAGCAGTTCGCGTCCCCTCACTCTCGATTCCAACAAAGCTAAAGCGCAACAGGCGTTGATAGAATTAACGTATTGATCACGATCAACCGATAGCATGAAAGAGATGCTCCGTGTGCTTAGCTTGCGCTATATCAAAAGTGTACGGTGAAATAAACAACAATAAATGGTTATTCTCGTTATTCACGTCAACTGTCTGACCCCGTTTTAATCTGCTTTGTAATCCAACCCCAACCCCCAATTCCGTGATCTATTAGTCTTTTTGTGGCGTTGGCGCCAAAGTTCCAATGTCTGAACCAATATAACTAGCTGTTCCTTATCTGTAGCACGCAGGGAATATTGCGTCACCCTGTGTGCCCAGCGAATTGCGTCCAACTTAGCTGTCTCGCGCAGACCGCACCGCTTCATCAATCCACCGAATCGACGTCCGTCAGCTGGCACAAGATCCAAGACAGATCTAACTCATTTCAACACAGAAACAGCGTAAGAATAAAGGTGGTCAGTCAGGGGATAAAAAGACGTGTGAGCAATTGACCGACGTGGTGAGCTGAATGGAAGCGGATTCGATCACAGCGTTCCTTTCGCAATTGAAAGGTGACGATTTCTCAAATTGAACTTGAAGTGGCATAGTGCAGTGTCTGTAAATACCGCACAGTAAGGTAGCCGATACCCAGACATTCGTATGACGTGGCGTGACATCTACTATACAACTATTTGGAACCGCCACTAGGTGTTTTCGATCCTATCTGATGGTTCCAACTCCTTTGCTCATAGCGTTCAGCCGGTTTCTCCGCTATCTCAAGCAAGTTGTGAGTTGGCGCTTCAAAGAAAGGCAAAACCGATCAGATAGTTGTTATTGGGGAAGTTGACTAATGACCTTATCTGCTTGATCATCACCATGGCTTCAGTGTAGTGAATTTCCTATAAATGTCAGATCCTTCTTCTGCGTAAGCCAATGAAGACAACAGACAAAATGTTAACAACTCGCAGTAATTGTGGTCTTTCTGTAATAGATGATTTTAAAAAACGCATCTAGTGTTTAGAAATAATTCATCGTTATCAAAACAAAAAAATAACATGGTATGAAACTATGTGATTTTTCATTGTCCAAGCTGAAGTGCCTTTGAGGCGAGCTAGGATATGGCTGGGTTATCCGAATGGATGGATGCACAAGTAACCAGTTAAGTTGAAACGAACTGCCGTTCAGGTGGGTGAATGTGAACAGTTTTGCAACTATTTATCAAATACAGCTGCCAAGGGTCAAATGATACGGGAGTCAGAGATAAATTGAAAACCGAAGAATAACTCAGCCTACAAAACCACAGCACAATGTGTTGTGAAAACTTAAAGACCAATTATCAGTCGAACTCACAGACACGTAGCGAAATAATATCACTATCAAGCCCCAAAAAAGTTGGTGTCGAAATAATAAAGCAAACCGGAAAAGGCGTGACACTTCAACAAGCAAGTCAGGTATTATAAGGCAAAACAGTTACATGGAATGATCACGATTGAGAGCAAGAGCCTGGCTCAATAACCTGAAAGCGATATCACGAAAGCGGTTTCAACAAGTTTACTGCACACAGACTCACATTCTGGCTTGTCGCTCAGCTGCGATTTCCGCTCGTAAGCGTTCACGTTCCCGTTCTTCCATCAGCTTCTCTTTTCTCAACGCATCAGCCAGCTTTCTACTTTCACGCTGTTCGAATTCGAAGCGCTCTTGTACACTGGTCGAGCTGATGCGTGATTGCACCGGTTCCGCATTTGGTTCCTCTGCACATGCCCCGGTCGAACTGGGTAAATTCGTGTCCCCGGTTTGTTCAGACCATTGCATGTCAGATAGATTCACGTACACAGGACGAGGATTGAAAGCTATAACAGGAAACATAAAAAGTGAAGTGTTCATAACCACTTCCCAGGGAAGTGATATAATAACGGTGTTTAGGTAGATTAGTCGAGACCAAATTGGCATAGCTCTTTCACTGTGTAATTGAGAACCATGTCTCTGAGATCTGCGATTTTAATCCTACTCCAATGTCAAACTAAACATTAAAACTACAAACAGTAAACACACAAATCCAGATCTTTTCCAAGAAAAGGTAGAACGCTTTCACAAGATCTTTGTGTTAAAGGGTTCAAAAAGCGCCATGGTGGAAGCCTATCGCCCTCGCTTCCACCACGTTTCCATGGACGGCGTATTGATAGGCAAGGTGTAAAAATCAGCATATCCCTAGTTTCCGCTTACTTGAAGATACTCAGGAAAGTCTGTACCAATGATCCTACTGCCCGGTAGGGTCTTGCGAGATAGGCTTATCGTCGAATCGTTCGAGGCGCAGTATGCGATCTACTTAGCTCGTAAGTTTGAGTTTGAGCTTCAAACTCGTCCGAGGCATTGAAAATCTTCCAAATCGATAGCTCTGATGGCGAAAGAAAACGGCAAATCCCCCAAATACCGTGATCAAAACAAAGGTAGGTGTCGTCTGCAATGTCAGTTCACGAAGAGCCTCAAGGACCGTAAAAACTGATAGATAATAAAAACTACTGAAATGAAAGTAGCAACCGTATCCGGGAATGCTCGATCTTGTATTCAATCTGAGGCAGTGGATGGTAGCAGGATCAGACGACCTTCTGTCTAGTCTTTTCCAGATGGGGGATGCCAATCTCGTAAGATTCATGGCGAATTTACAGCATAACATTTGACCACAAGAGTGCATTCCTTCATTTTAGTGCGAATTACTAATCGTCACCATTTTCACGAAGGGATCTAACAACAACTGTGTAAAACAACGCGGGGTAAGTTTAATCCTAATCGTCACAAGAGTGTTAGCCTTCGTCACACTTTGACATCTGACTCCTTCAAGAGAGACCGAAATCCGTGAACAGGAAGTCGGACTCCTGCCTGCTAGTGAATTTATTGATATTTTCACATCGCATTAGATCCTAGAGCTGCGCCGTCGAACAAACATCACAGTGTTCCTTGATCTCAAAGGAAAATCGGACATCACACACATAGAGGACGCGCAAAATGCACTTGACAGACTAACAAGCGCTGTTGCGCTCACTGACATCAGATTATTAGGCTCTGCTGAAAACGTCACGAATTGCACATGCACAGGTGTCGTCTGCCACACCGCGCTTTATTCGCAGTAGCCGCTCCGGGCCTGAAGAAACCCCGTGAAGGTCAACAGAGGACGAGGAAAGGAAGTATGAAGAAATGCACAGAGAGATTAGGTAGCGTGTCTCGTGCTTGCCAGGTTGGGGAATAAGACTCCGCAACTGCTTGTTTGGAGGTTGGTGGCAAAGAACCCACAGCTGTGGCGTTTTTGTTGTCATTCACTACCAGACCAGAATGCTTGAAAATGTACATATGCACAGTTAGATTACGTCAAGACCACGGAGGCTTACTACCCTTTCTCCTCCATCAAAACAAACCCAATCGCTATCCACCTTACATCTTGTCACTAACTTTGTATTCAAGGTGAGTTTGGCAGCGATCAACGGAGTTCGCTTGACCGTGTTACGCTGTACGATGAATATGATGATGCTCGGACTCGAATTCGGCTATTATTATTGAGGGTATTATTATAGAGGTACCGTAATATTAAAATCAAGTTCTTGAGAGCGAGGCAGCATCGCAGTCGAAAGCCGCTTTGCGATAGAGAAATGTGTTACAAGCACGTTAAACAGCATTTTGGTTAACCGTGCACAGAATGAGCCCCGATGCGATCGGTTTACGAGAAAGCCTGTTGCCAACCGAACGAAAATAGGGATACACAAGAGAACGATTTGGAAAATAGGCAATCACAGAGAATTAGGATCAAGAATAGTAATATTTTCTGTCTCACTGTAAACTTCTAGATAATTTTTCTTTGTTGAAAACTTTTTACATCATATTATTTTTTACATACATCTAATTTTAGACCGCGGCAAAAACTCACGGTGCATATTTTTTATAAGGAAAAGTTTTTTGATTTGCCCGTGGGCACGATAACTTTTTGAGAGGACTTATTCTTCTGCAATCTCTAAACATCTGAGTAACATTTATTGTTCCTCAGGCCAGAACCTAGAAAACAAGCCGTGCAAACGGCAGCATACATATATAACGTAGAAGTAAAATTTCATGAACAGTGAGTTTTCTACCTGAAGTATAAGTTCTTTGGGCACTCGGAAGTTTCAGTCGATTGGAACTCTCCTCCAAATGTAAAGAACTGCCTCCAGAGGAAAAAAATTCAATAATTTCTTCCACGGTCTTGTATCCTCCAATATAGGCTCTTTCTATATCGTAAACATTGTAGCCCATTTCCTCCAGAATAGCACTAACATCCGCTAAAGTGCTCATGACGAAAACTGGTCAATGAAATCAAAAAATAACCATGTATTTCAAAAATGAGTGATAATCACGACCGAATCCGGAAGATCAAGATGAACAGTAACGAAACACAACCTCGGTCGAATCATACTCCCACCTCTAACGACCTTGACTTGCACTGCACCAGGTCAGGTCAGGTCAGGTCCGGTTGCACAGGACTGAATATGGCCGCAGCCAATCGAGCGTCCAGAATT
>UZAN01047289.1:0-17686 GCA_900618425.1 Echinostoma caproni
AACCACGGGACTGAATACGATATTGGCCCTAAAACGAATGCAATATAATCTCAGTAGTATCCAGTATTGGTTTTACCTCTATGAGTCAAATGTCTTATTATAGTTTAGCTGTTTTATTTATATTTCAGGCTTGCCACTTTTAAAATAACAAAATATAATACAACAGTTTTCATTTAATAAAAATTATGAACCTCAATGATTTTCTTCATTCAGTGTTTTCTTATTCTGATCTGTAACTTCCGAACTATCATAAGTTTCATCATGCATCTCAAGGTTGCGCCCATTCAAACAGTAAAATGAGAGGAATAAGAAAATGGCGGATGGGGCAAAGTTCGAAATAAATGCTCATCATGCATAGTTATCGATATACAGTTATGGCATTGCAAATTAAAATGTCTTTTGATTAAACCTCATCTAGAAAAGTTCGATCCATTCCTGTATCATTTATCACTCAAGACGGGTTGTCGATAAATGGACACCAACCGAATGAAATTGAAAACATCGACCTCATTTTGCGCCTTCTTGGTGACTATTTGAACAATTTTATGCATGATGATGTCTCTAAACTATTGCCTGATAGTCATATGGAGGTTGTTGCAATGCCCACACGTCTATTCCGTTCACCAACGACAGTGTCCTCAAGAGTGGAATTTTGTTGTGTGAAATGTGTGAATATAGAGAGTAATCACTTTATATTTCATTACTTACATACGATAATTATCATCATTCTTTTTGCCATAAGTTACCCGTTGGGAACCAGGTGAAGAGCTTTTACCCTATTGACTGGAGCTAATTTACATTATACCCCCGGGTACACATTCGTTTACAGTCATCGCTCAAATGTGCTTCCTAGTTATTTGCTCCAAACTGTTAGCCTCCGGACAGTTCGCATGTATGTTCTTGTTGGCCAAATTTTGACTAAGCACAAGTAATGAATAATGATGCTCTTCAGATACCAGTGTTGTCTTGAATTGTTTAGGAAACCTGTAACAATTTATTCGTGGGATATTCAAATTCAAATTTTTATTATGGGAAAAGCTTATCAAATGCCATAAGGTGCTTACACTTTTGGTTCGGAACATGATTCACAAGATCAAACTTAGTCCAGGTACGTAAAAGAGTAATGTACTGCTTATGACGAGCACAAGAGAACATACTATGTAGTTGGGTGTTAAAAGATAATGCTCCCCAGGGCATCATCAAGCTGACGCTTGAAACATACTAATATTGGCGTACAGTCGACGTGAGGTGGTAGTGAATTCCATATGCGGCACACTCTTACTGCAAACGAATGCCGCCGGCAGTCGAGGCGGCTCTTACGGAGTGCTAACTGCAGTGGATTCCCTCTGAGATGAGCATTGGTTGATAAAACCAGAATAGATTTACATGAATGGTTGGGCTGTTGGAAAATCCGATACAGTAAGATCATATCGCCTTTGATTTGACGATATTGAGACGAGTATAGCTTTAGTAGCTGTCATCTTTCGTCATAGGTCTTGGAATGTACATCTTTGTTCATCTTGTTACCCATTCTCTGCGGATTTTTGAGCGCCCTCCGATCTTGCTGCAGCCATGGGTTCCAGGCCTGAATCGAGTACTCGGTGTATGGACGGATATATGTGGCTAACAGACAGGGAAACCAAGCTGGTTCAAACGATCCAAAAATACATTTAAGCAGTCGAACCTGTTTTTGCCGCCATGGATGATGCCATGAAGCAGTTTCTGGAGCAACCCACGTCTGTGTGAACGACTACTCTTAGATCCTCGAATGGAGCATGAGGCAGAGTTTCGTGTCTGAGTGTGTAGGAAAAACGACCATTGCCACGTACTAATAAGACTTCGCATTTGGTAACGTTAAATTCCATTTCATTGGTGACAGACCATCTGTGCGCTTCGTCAAGGGCGTTCTGGAGATCAAACGAATTTTCTGGTTTCGTTATTGTTCTCTATATTTTGGCATTGTCTGCAAACAGCAGAGTTTGTGGTCCGAGATCTTCTAAAGATCATTTCTAAAGCCTCAGGAAGTACGATGGCCTAGCACAGATCACTGTGAAACCCAACAGTTAAAATATGTTGGATCATAAAATGAATCAAAAACACGCACTGATATGGTACGTAGTCGAGGAAACTCATTGTTCCAGTCAATTACGAGTCTACGGATTCAACAGTTAATAGGCTTCTGCGTTATCATTTGATTATTTATCCAATCAAATGCCTTAGATAAGTCCAGATGAATAACATCTACCGACTTACCTTTGTCTACAGAATGGGTCCAGTCGTCGTTAGCCAAAATCAAGTTAGTTGCGCAGAACTATATCAAAACTAAGCACCATGGGTAAACATAATGTTCGTCAATGTTGGTTGACATTATGTTACAAAAAACGAATCCACTCTAGCGAATAAATAAATGCTTAGTAAAATGGCTATTGGAAGTCATTCTCTGAAATTTATTAGTCAGAATGCAAAGCGTCCCTGTCGAGCTATCACAATGTGAGTGTGACCAATGCTAAGGTCATTTGAAATGTTTTGGAAATCTACATTTCTACCTTTTTTAGTTTGTTGAATGTATCCACACCAAGAAAATTAATTTATGAACCAAGAGAGATATAGAGTAAGTCTATTTACAAAATGGTACGCAATAGTTCATGCGTATTTCCCATGAGATATCAGTGTTTTAGAGTGTAATGAGAATTACGGAATCACAGAGATCATTGATCTATGAATAGACCAGCGTTAAATAACTGCCTTGTTAGTGATGCACAGATAATCAGAGACTAGAAATTATTTTTGTTTACTGGCTATCGAAGTAAACCGAATGCGTTAATTTGATATATTACAAAACAAATATACATTCTTAAAAACCTGCACCAGCAAGTTTCACTCAGTTCCCGGATTTTATGAATCCCTCGACACACGAGTAAACTACATATCCTTTTTGGAAAGATAGAAATCAACAAAGGGTCACATTATATTGCAAGGTAGGGTACCAAGATTTTCTGTATGCAGCTATTCCGGATGGAATGTGTTTGTATTTTGAATGGGTGAAGGGGTCAGTTTTGTATACCTACAGGCCAATGTATAAAGCCTAAGTGCAATAAAATGGAATATTTTCATGAACTCCAAGCACGCAGGAATATAAGCATTACACACATTGTCAGCGAGAACAGGTACCGGAGCTTGGAAAACACAGGAAAATCACTATGGAACAGTGAAGGATTATATGGAGAACACATTGTTGAACAAAGCTTCTAACACCAACACAGAGCAGATATAGCGCAGTTTTCTTACCTGATGGGAAAACAATTTCAACTTGAGTGAAACAGTTTGTGTTTGTGAAGATCAGCAAGGGTTCCTTTCAGGCGTATAGATATAGGTGTATTCAGATGATAGTATTCAATTTCATTGATCGCTGAAATGCATGTACCAGTCCTCGCGCCACGGTTGCAACCTCGATCAGTTTAGCATCTGTCAATGCCCACTGAATGTTCCTCATTCATTCTCGTGGTTGCATTCTAATCGTGTACGTCTAAAATAGTTTGCCCTGAGTAACACTCCCAATTTTCATCGGGAGTTCGGTTTTACCACATTATATATTTGAAAATAACAACTGGGGTTTTGTAAAGCCCCACAAGTATGTGTAAAACATTTGGTTGGAAATAGTTTATGTATGACTTATTGTATTTGCTTATGAATCATGAACAGGTATGCTTATATTCCACAGAAAAAAAGGGCTGTGTAAAAGCGTTCGACAATACTTGCTGACAAAAGTGCGCTCACAAGAGTAAATGTTTCCAGCGTGTAATAGGTTTTGGAAGTCGGTATTCATGATAGCCAAGATAAATTATGTTTCCTCCATCATATGAAAACCTGTGTTTAATATCGTTATATATTTATATCTGCTTGCACGAACGTCGTTTAACTTGGATCGTTCATCTTTTTATGCACAGCGATAATTCATGCTTTTGATCGATAACCCGTGTTTGTAAACCAAACCTGGATGGGTGACCTCTATTCAATGATTTTTTTTAAATTTGTGTATAACTCTGGAGTACAAGAAAACAACTGTAGAGGAAAAAGTCCAGAGAAATGCTAACGAGCTTTCCGACAAATAAAATGAATGAAACGCTATTTAGCGTTTGTGGTGGTTGTCTCTTTCAGTAAGTGGTTACTTGCACAATGCACCCCATCTAAAACAAAAGATGCCCGGGATTAATCAGACTTGGTAACTCCGTAGGGGACGAATACAGACGAATAAACAAAAGTTAATAAACAGTAGTAAACGGGAAACATGGTTTGAACATTCACCTCGGTTTAAAACCGCGTCATATGAAAATATGGGTATTCAAGTTTCTAAAATGAGACAAGAGAATAAAGTTTACCAGCTGTTATTAACGTTGGTAAATATTTCCTGCAGCATTTTTCCGCAGAAATCTGTGCAAAGTTTTGCACTGATGTGTGTGCACAGATGCACAGATGTGGTCTGGGAATCATTTTCTTCATGGAAACATCAGTGTTTCACCTTGTAGAGCGTTGCGTGAAAGGTTAAACACAACAATGTTAACTCATGGACGAAGGGTGGACGTAAACGCTGAATTCACCGTCCAAAAATGTNTGAGGGTTTAAGCTTTACCATTTTGAAAACCAGGTTACCTTTCATTCTTCTGTCATTTGATCGCGTTGCAAATGTGCTTATTTACCGTATAGAAATGTTTCATCTACGTGAACAGTAAATTCTTGTGAATTAAGTTTTACAAAAGACATATATTATAATAAGTAGTCTGTGAATGATTTCACAAAGTTTCCCTGGAAGCACAAGAATGGTTTCGCGGTTCTTGCCACTCGTCAAGCATGCTTATTCGGCAATCTTTCGTCACTTCATTCATATCCTTGTAGCCAGGAAGTGCATTTTCGTCACAATAACATTGTTCGGAACACCGGGTGACTTTTGGATAGACAGCTCTTACAAAGGCAGTCCACTGAAGAACCAATTCTACGACTGAATGATTTTCTAATTGGGTTAAATGCTACTTACCGCAACAAACGTGACTTGATCATCTTCACAGAACATTCCTAATAGGTAGTATGTGAATAACTACATACTTATATATATACATATATAACGATGGAACTTCACACTGGAATCACAAAATAAATGATTGAAAGTATCCTTACGCAAATTGTGTGACAATTTTGTAACATTTACCAAGAAACAGACGCGATACACCTTGACTTGTTTTCTTACGTGCATAAAGGAGTTGAAATACAAACCAACTTCGAGTAGTTCATAAAGCTTTTATTATTTTTGTATTCAAACCGTAGCAATGGTCACGCATTTTCCTCCCATCCGAAAGTTTGCAATCGTCAAACGTTTTGAGAACAAAAAGCTGAACTTAAAAATGTCAATCAATTCCACTTTTCCTAGAGAACAAGGTGAAATCGTAAGTTCCGAAACCAGGGATATATACACGGAGGCAGTTTAACTAGCGTGGAAAAATGCAGACTACAAAAGAATTCACATATGTGAAACAACAACTTTCCCGGATCCGTTGTCCCAAAGTATTAGTCTATGAACGTTGTAAAATTACTAAGAAATGTGAGCAAACCAGGTCAAGTAATAAATGAAAGTGACACCGAGGTGTTGTAAAAAATGTCAAAGTAGGGGATGTTTTTTCAGTGACAGAAAGATGACGAAGCGTGTGCAACAAATTGAGGCACCTGGGCCGGTTTTGATATAATCCAGATCTATAATTGCGCTGATGATAAATGAAAGAGATCAGGGCATAGAACCATCCCGAAGTTCAATAAAGCTCTCTTCGATGGGATGGAAAGAGATACCGACCTAATGATTATTTCATCAGTCTACTTGCCTTCAATGAAGTTACTGTAAATCAAAATTTCCTTTATACTCATGAAACAAAAAAAAACAGAATTGAACCCCGAAACGCCGGAGACAATGTTTGGCGAAAAATATTCTGCGTCAATAAATGATGTGAATAGATTCCTTTGAGGAAAGTAATGAAATTAGTCATTTAAACTTCCATGTATCGACCACATAGAAGAAGATGTTAAATAAGCACTCTCCAGTAGGAATAACCGAAAGCGATTGCGCGATTGAGAAACATCAAATGTACCACAGTTGCACCTCCGTATAAGATGAATTTAAAGAAATACACATAATGAGCAACAGGATCAAGATTGTACCAACCCAACTTCTAGGCAACATGAGCATAACATTTCGTACAACAGAATATTTCGAAAAGCTTTCAGCAACTCAGATCACTGCAGCAAATTGTTTATAAACTGCTTACATATTGGAGCGAGAGCTGACGCGTTAGTTACACAGCTACCTCAGGGTAACTATTTCACGACAGCCTTGTATACCTAAACCGATCCCGGGGCACATCTTTTGTGGTTGTCTTACAGAAACTCTGAACATAGCAGATATTTACTGTTACAATTCTGCGCTTACCGATTTTGTCGTGTATAGCAGATACAAAAGACCATTAGTGCTCATATATTTATTTTCAATTGCACACGAGTCGTAGTAAAATTGAGATAGTCGCTAAAGTATTCATAAAACAAAAGGACATGACCATTGGTTACCAAAGTAGTTTGAAGAAACAAAATGTTCTAAGAGTTCGAAAGGTGGGTCAGAAATGAATGTTATTGTTCAATGTTTTGTCGATCCTTATATGAAGAAAACTTAAAAGTGGTTTGAATTGATAACGGGATCCAGTTTAAGATCATGAAAAAAACGCATAATTGTGTTACACTAGCCAATGTGCTGAACGTTTCCCCTGTTAGGGACATTTACAGGGTTTAGTGTCCTAATATTTCTTGGGCTTTTAGTGCTTTAGCGATAAGTGCCCCGAGGAATAATATACAGATGAGGTCGATACATTTTCAGAAATTCGGGTAATATCGGCTGATGGGGAAACGGGGAAAACATATATTTGCAAATTAAATAATTTGAAACCTGCCAAACTGGCGAGGCGTTTAATAAACGTAAGTACAATCAACTTTGCTATTTGCAAAGTAAAGTACCAACTAAGCCTTGTTGCAATAAATTTGGTTGATGTAGGTAGTCACTCCAATAACTCTGTCAAATCAATTAGCAATTCAGTTTTCCAGTTAAACCACATCCATCAACGTTGAAGACATCATACCCAATGTCTGAAGTTAAATAAACATTTCTTGCGGAAACTGAAATTCTGAAAACCAATGTGCTTCGCTCTTGTGTTACTTCTGTTGCAATAACTAAAACACTTCAAATTTGTGCAACCCACCAAGTATCAGTCGTATTATGCAGGTATTACAAAGAGAAATGTAAGTTGAAATTTACGGCCGGGGCTGTAACACGCAACCTCCGAAGGAATTTGATGATAATCACATACCCTGCACATTCGTGTAAACATCGTCAGTAATATGTCACCAAATGATTATCATGTTGCATTTTACGGACGGTTTGCAGTTTTTCTACCGTGATGAGTCAACTGAAGCTTTAACTGGAAATTAATTGAAGGAACTGCGTTTACATGAGAATGAATATCAAATATTTTATATAAAATACCACCCATGAAAGGTAGTCATATTTACTACAAACAATTTATTACGAAACAAGCATGGAGAATTCACAAAAGTCTTGAATATCGCCTGCGCATATGCTCCCCATAATGCGGCATCCGACATTTGTTGGAACAGGAGGACGTATGGTTGATTTTTGGCAGATTGCAAAAACAACTTCTTTATAACCGGAAAGTCATTATGCTTAATACCATGGATCTTCAATATATATATATTTGTATGTATAAAATTGGAAGTGTTTTTCAGACTTCTCTGCAATGCGACTAGTCGTGTCAGTTGGAAGGATATATTTCAGATATGGTTTTAAGTGTATGCTTGGTAAACTGGTGATACCATTTTCCGTTTGAGTGATTGAGCAATACAATACAGTAGTGCTCTGCGCGAGCGTAATTCACTATCGGTTCCAAATTGTGAACAACATCATTGTAGATATAAATGGAATAATACATAAAAGGATCAGTGTAAATTCAAATTATATAATCTTAGCAAAATGTGCTTTAAAGCCATCTAGAAATTACAACTAAATGATATATTTTCGCAGATTTGTGGATAGCGAAACTTCGGCAACTTTCCTGCTACGTTTTTGACAAATCTCTTTATCTGTCATCAACAGCGTGCTTTAGATGTGGATTCAGGCACAGGAGTATGAAATAAATTCTTTCACATCGTTTGGGCACTACGCATTGATAGTTTATCTTGCTTATTTCAACTTGAATATTTTTATTCACAGAGAAAAGTAGCTTACACTCTTCATAAAATTCATCGTCTGAAAACCACTATGGAATCAGTCAAAGAAGTTCTAGTCAAAGGAATTGCGTCTTCATTTTTGACTGAGCAGGAGGCACTTCTGTGTGATATATTGAGAAAATGTTTATGAAGCAAGATGACTATTCATTGGCCATTTATTCTATTCAGCTTGATGCGGTTCTCACAAAATGGTGTGGGTAGCAAAATCTCTCTTTTTGTATGCTCACCTTGAGTAACGCATCTATTTTGGGTCAGTTATGGAGCTAAAAATACGACGTTCCAAGAGAAACGCATTATTGTGGACATCTATTTTAATGAAGGTACCCAGTCCCTGTAGTTAAGAGTGTTGTGATAAGCTGTCTGTCAGAGGACAAATGGATGCATCAAAACTGCACGTATTTTACGTTAGTTGCAGTAAAGGTCTGGGACGCTATTTGCAGAGATTTACATAATTAGACATTCGTTTTGATCTTTCGGATACATTTGTTGGCCTAACTTCAAAAATTGTCTCTGGGCTTAAAACGTTATCGGGAAATAAAGTTAAAATTGCGAGTGCATTAATTAGCAAGGTTCCACGCCCTCTATAATGGTAGCTAAGCAATGTACGCAGTCTTTACCTATGTTTTGCTGAGGTACATAAAGGCGATTAAACAACAAGAGCAAAATAGTGACAAACAAACAGAACGTCTGTATTTATATGAATCACTTGGCAATACTTGAAACGGCAAAGTTATTAAAAACCTAGGCTACAGCCACTCAACCTTTATTCTGTTCCAGTTTCGTGCTAGCCCTTGTTGGGTTTCTTGTAAAATGGTTATACGACCGCTTCTCTATTAAATATGGTTTAGAAAACTATTGATATGAGTTATATGTTTTGATGTTGCATAAATCATGCTCAGTTATTATTCTCTTATTTATTTACATGAGACATTTCCAAATATAAACACTCCAAAGATGACAAAAGCTATTGTGAGCAATTTCATTTTCCGCATCCATTTAAAAATGCAATAGGTATGCCTATCTCTCCTTTGTCACGTATGTTACACATACTCTTTATTTGAATATAGTACATTTATCTACTCAGTTGATGTAGTGTTGTAAAATACCTTTCGAAAACTGAAACACAGAATAGCGCTGTACATTGTTTTATTAGAATAAGCTTATTGTGTTTTGCCTCAAATAATACGGAAGAATGCTAATAACCTCATGTACAGGTGATGCTACGGATGGATTTTCTCAAATAATTCCAATAAACGCGTGTTGTTTGCGTCATTTATTATGAGGCAGAGGCATAATATGCCCTGTTGAATCGTAACTGAACATGCGTTCAGTAAGTACACGTGTTTCGTTTGACAATTTTGTTGGCATGTTATGTGCAAATTGTATAGCTGCTCCAAATAGATCATTGCACACTTATCAAAGCTGACAGTGTGTTCGGCAGCCGTCAAAGAACCATCCATTATGACTTCACGCCCTATCTTTGCAATCAGACAAACGTGTGGAGGAACCTTTATCCCAGAAAAGTGTTTTGTTTTTAATCGTACAACCAGAAAAGATACGACTTGGGAGAAAGCGCTCTCCCGAATTAGAGGAGGAGTAGGTTAATACCAATCCACACTAAGATAGGTTGGAGTGTGCTTTATAGAGGATGCTCTACGGATGATATACGGAAAAGTTGAATGAACGCGATCTCAGACGTCACTGTAAAGCAAAACCACTGGTCACTTTTGAGAGATGATAAGTCATGCTTTATGTAACCTCAAAACAACGATAAAATAAATTTGTGGAGTTTAACACTGTTCTTTAAAGGTCAACCAATTTCTTCGAATGAATGAGTATGTAATTTTGAATAATACATCGTTCGTCTCACCCAGAACCAGGCTCCGTGTTATTCAGATGATTTGTAGTTGCAGTCGCATACGACTTAGTCATTCTCTGCCTGAAGGACTTTCACAGGGTTTCCCGAAATGTTGTTCAGCATCAAAGAATATATGATTTAGCGTTAGTATTGAAAAAACCGCAGATGCACGGATTACGAAAAGAATTATGACACAAATTCACAAAGTTGACCGTACCCAGGAGTCGAAATTAGTATTGTATAATTCGGTTACTAAGCTGGTAGGTTTTGTGCAGGCGTCCGTCGTCCAAACGTTTGTGCTCGGAAGCAATTGGCCCGAAGTAAGTGTTTGCATCAATGCGAAACACGGTTGTCGCCGTACTCGTATTTGAGAACATTCAATAATCCTAACATGCATCAGTTTTTTCTTTGATTTTCTTATATTTAAGCTCATCCGTTTAACATAGCTAGCAATGGATGCGAATAAATAGAATTGGTTCCCATCTCTTCCAATACAACTAATGACTCACACTTGATATTTTCTGGTATGTTTCTTAAGTTCAGGACACTCTGGAAGTTTACAGCAAAGTCTCCCGCGTTGTTATGTACCTGGATGCTGTCAAAAAGATGTAGTTCTAAACATGGAAACATATTTTTAATGACTGAAGCTTTTGGTATGAAAAGAGGACAGCGTAACTCATACCTTTCTGTCCTGGGTAACCGGATAAGTGTCACAGTTTCACTCACCAAGATGTAACTACCGTGCATTTGCATCGAATTGTTCCTTGTTTTAAAAAATACTATGGTTCAATGTCTGTTACCAGTGTGAACGATAGATAATGAATTACATAGAATTATTGGATTATTATATCAACCTTGTTGGTAAAATACTTCATCTGACACGGCGTAGAAAATGCACATAGCACCAAGCTCTGCTGCTAGTTTTTATATATCAGTAATGCGCTCTTCAACAAAAGTGTCAGTCTTAAATGTGCCGTGGGAAGGCGGTCCGTAGGTTGCAAACAGATAGGCTTTTACATTTATGTAGGCACTTTCAATGATTTTTAAAAGAAACCTCTAGTTCAATAATTTTAGATGATCTCGCCTAACTTGGTTTATTTTATACTGCATAACAAAGATAATTTCATCGTGCGCTATACTTTGATGTGTCAGGATGGTGCTTTGATATGCGTATTTATGCATTTATTGACTGTTTTCTACAATTCGGAAACGATTGAAACATATTTTGACGGTTTGAAGAATACTTCCATAGATATCTATGAGGGTTTACTTTTATTCGAGAAGTAAAACGTTTAAAAATGTTGAATACACAGTATATTAAATGTATTTGTCGAACACTGTGCTAGAATTTTAAGGAGAGTTTCTTTTTCACCCACCGAACAAGGGGATTTCAAACAAAGGGCATCGCAGTTTTATTCACCCATAAGTTTCAAATCTTCTACGAAATTGATACACTCTATCATTGAAGTTCGAAAAAACATCGAATAAGATTTTTTAGATTGACTCGAAACCCAACTTCAACTGCAGTTCATAAAGTTTTATTTTCAGGTGATTGCATGAAACATTGAGGCCTTTCTCCAGGTTTCAAGCAATAAACCAAATGATACGTAAAATTAAAGACATCATATGCTAAAGGATTGAAAGAATGCTCGCCCCTTAAACCGCTCCGTGTCCATTTCTCGCAACCGTATGGTTTCTGGAATTTATCTATCCAACGGCTAAATATGCTTGTTCTGACCATATACACAAAATAATTCATTGTAAAAATAAAGGATGTTGTTACGAAAAACCATACTGCTGTGTTTGGAGTGCCAGCCGCTAGTCAAACCCACAAATATTGCAAGCGCGGAAAACGCATTCCTGCCGGTTGTGAAACTGCTCTTGGTCATGTGACTTCCAACAAAATGACTGTACCTACTCTTGTGGGTAACAATGTGTTTGGGAAGCTTCAGAATTTATCATAACTCCTCCAGCAAAAGCGATTTCGCACTTCATGTGTCTTGTGTCCTCAAGAGTCATATCTCAACCATGATTTAGACGATTCCGTGGTCTAGCTGTTTAGTTTCATCGTTTTCACACAGGATAGACAACGGTGTAGGAAGAATTTGGGAGGCGGTGTGATTACTTGTATCAATTACAGTTGGTGCGGCATGTCCGAAGTGCCTTCTCAGTATTCACAGGATGGCGTTGATTTCTGAACTGTCATTTGTCACCCAAACTTTGCCCGCATTCCTTCTATCGCCATCAATAATTTTTACATTGCACCCCACTGTAAGTTCTCAGACATTGACACATTTTATTATCATTTCCTACCGGTTATTGCCCCATTTCTCGCTTACAGCTTGCACCTAATAGCTGGTGACTTTAACCAAGCTCCCTCCTGCATCTTTTATTGTCTAAAGTGACCTGATCACAGAACCAACTAGAGGAAACTCTCATCTAGACCACATAATCACAAATCACACTGACACATCTTTTTTATTAAACATCCCCCCTTAGGCACCAATGATCACAACCTGATCCTGGTGAGACCTAATATTTACTTACAATCAAGATATTTTACTCATACTCGCCCCAAATAAAATGTTCTGTCAGAGAGATCTTCCCCCAGGCAATATTGCTTTGCACACAGAGTCTCAATATAGTTGCCGAATGTTTTCCTTTAAACACAACCTGCTTATCCAATATGTCTTTTCTAGCGGAAGTATCAAACTGGAATTTTGGCATACGCTGCCCTGTTATAACTTTGTTCCCTCAACATGGCAGAATATCAACACCTTTTCTTAAACGTCTTCGCTGCGAAAAGGAAAGTGTATTTAAATATGGCAGGAGGGCCGAAATGCAACGACTATTTTTTTCTTCCGCTTTCGACTCGGTGTCTCGTTCTCTTTTGGCTGTTCCGCTTTTCTTCTTGAATGGCTTGTTGATTACTTTTCACAAGGATATCAGTATGTTGAATTGGGAAGAAGACAGTCAACCGCATCAGTTAATAGTACGCGTGCACTTCAAGGTGCGGTTCTATCGTCCTATCCTTTTTCGACTTATATCGGTGACTTACCTATACACCCCTGTACGACATTTTAAATATGCTGATGATATCATCATTTCTGTTTCCGTAGCTTACCCATCAGAACTGGTTGAATGGTACACAAACCTGTACCACCTCGTTTCATATTCCAATTTATAAGGTCCTAATCTTAATCCCGAAAAATGCCTTGAATATAATTTTACTCGAAACCGTTGCAAACCTCCTTCCAACAATTTACAGATTCATGGAAAACCGATAAGCAGGGTCAGTCATGTAAAGTATGTAGGTTCCACACGACAAACGTAACCTTCGCTGATTCTTACATATTAAAACTGTTGGTCTCAAGTTGAAAGTTCTCTCTTTTCAGATAAGAAGACCGCCACATCTATTGTAATTTATCTATGATAGACGATTTTGTTCAATAATGTGTTCTTGCTATATCCCTTTACTGGCCCTGTAATTTTCTCCGGGTTGCTTAAAGTTGATTTCGAGTTGCTGAGGTGTGGCCCCTTAATGATCAGTCTCTTTTCCCAAGTTTCATTATCTCTTCTGTTTGGCAATGTGCGTAATGCCCATATTGATGCGTGTATGAAGTTTGCTGACACCATCCTATCTGAATGCACCCATGCTTCAATCATTGACCAGTGTGCATGGAAATCCCACCCCTCCAACCGTTTTAAGCACAAACGTACCTCGTCTCTCATGTCTGCATACAGAAAAACCCTTTGGTACTCTTTCTTGCCCGAATACTGCCCGTCATACGAACTGTTCCTTCTGAGCTTTCTAATGCACTTGGTAATTAACTGTTTTTGTACGTTGCACGTTCACTTTTCCATCTCTTTTCACCAAACATTTATTGGTACCCTATTTTTTGGCTGGAAGCTTGTATATAACTCGCTAAAGCTTCAATACAATACAAATATCCATTATGGCAGTAAAATGCGACAACCGTTGTGTTTCGGACGTTCTGATGTGAAGAAAATGATCTAAAGCATTTATATCGAGGCCTCACGCTTTCTACAAGGTGGATTAATAATTTCTGTTCCATCATTTTATATTGATATATCTCGTGGATTTCTAACCAAATAAAGTCCGATCGCAAGTTTTGTTAGCACTGTTCGTGATGATATAAAAGTCATGTTTTGGATTACAAATAGGAAAATAGATGCGTGTTTGTAGCGCACGAACGTATGAATAACGTGCGTATTTCAATTTAGTGGTCACCACTTTTGGATAAATCCTCAATAGAAATAGCAAAATACCATCTCCTAAATTTATTTGTCAAGCAATGTGTGCCTCAAACGGTGTATCTGTGAACCGTTCTGAGGAATAACCTTGAAATTTTCCATCAGGATGCAGTGACTATCAACGGTACCACAATGCCATTACCACTTCCTTAAATGCCATGTTATTTCTTCATTTCATAAACTCAACTGTGTGTTTCGCAATCGTACCAAAAGGTGACGACAATGGGCACTCCTTTACTGTCCGACTTAGATAAAGTAATCCGTGTTTTCAGAATAAAGTGCACTGAAAGCTTGTACATGGTTCGTTTCGGCAGCATATTGATTGCTGTTTTATTGATTGCCTCCAACAAAAATGTAAAGGCGTTTTCAGGCCAACAAAGAGTCAACACAATTTCGTTAAGAACAAATAAAACAAAATCAGTGTCTTATAGCCTTTTCCGGGTAGAATAATAAATAGTTAACTGCAACAAACTCCCTCCGGGGATTTGAACTGATATTCAGACGAATTAGAAGAAGTAACCTCTTCGCAGCGCTAATGGTGTTGAACACAAAGCATTGTATTCACGTATTAGGCGACGCCCACCAATGCCAAGTTATTGTATGCTGAAAGACAAAATAATTAATCACTCGACAAATTTTCTCTCGGTTCTTCACGTGATGAGCATTTTGGAAGGAAACGTTTAAATGTCAATGTACAGATTATGATATTTAAGGTGACTGGAACATGAAAAAGATCAACAGAATGCTAATGGCACTTTACCATGAACACGAACAACAACTGACCTCTCAAATGTGAGACACTAAAGCCTGTCGTTGATGTGATTATGAGATAAATGGAGTCGAATGAATACAATTGAAAAGTAAGTATATAAGTTGAATAAAATAAGTAACACAATATGAGCAGAATGGCCATCAATTTAGCGTGCTCTCAATCAGCTGTCTACGCACATTAAACAGGTCAAATTTTATCATAAGAATACCATATATGGGCATTTACAATTGCATGGGGTCAAGCAGGCAGCACTGATTGGTTGAGTCATTACCAAAGTTATTTGAGTATGGGTAAAAGAGGAGGAGGGGAATGTTAGCATAGAAAAAGTTACATAATGGAAAACGATTAGCAGTGGTGGAAAGGGAGGTAGACAAGATTACGTAATACAAAAAAGATCCAACCAGAAATGAATTCGGATAGAAAATGATCTTAATACGTACATATGTATATTATTTTTCAGTGAATTGAATGCGAACCGTTCACAGGTTTGAAAACAGAGGATCAAAGCAAAATATACATTTATGAACAAACTGTTCGGATTTGTAACATTAGGTTTTATACTAAAAACGTTGTGGAGAAATTGATAAGGAACAGAAACCGTTTCAACTCGAAAACAGTGCACTCAACTAAGTCAACATGAACCATAGCCTATTGCAACTCAGTAGTTTGCCTAACACTAGTAGTAATCTGACTTTTTCCCACGATATTAATAATAAAGAAAATTGGACCGACTATGACCACCGGAGATTACTCGTGTTTTCTCGATGTCACGCGATTCGAGTAATCTGGGTAAATAAAAGAATCCTGCAATGTGAGGGGTTTCTTCCCTTCCTCAATGCTCCCGTATTTTCATTATGAAAGAATCCGTATTGTTAGAAACCACGTGAAGATAGCGCGGTTCTCCGTGAGTAATGCAACGTTCTGGTATTTCCAATAAACCTTTTCACTGGTTGCAATAGTCTTTTGACTCTACTCTTTGGAAAACGTCTCATGAGATGAGATTCTTCGGACAAACTGTAAGACAACATATGTAAACACGTTTTTCCTCATTAAGGCGATCTCAAAATAACAAGGACTGAAAAGCTTTGCGAATGTTTCCGTTTTTGGTTGTTCAGCAACAGCTCACATCCATCCGCTGAAATCTCGATCAAAATTGGGAACCTTCAGGTTTTTACATGCCTAATGTTTCTCACTTTGTCATAAATCCGAAAGGTAAAGCTATCTCAGCACGTTGAGATACTCACAAATTGTTCTGAAAGATGAGTTGCGACTGCATAGTTTATAAGTAAAACAATGCAGTTGAATCAGCCGTTGGATGATCCAAAAGGTATTAAGCAGATTTTAGATAAGGCAGGCTCTTGGTCCAATTCTCTTATAGATTTACAAATTTCCATTTCAAATGAAACCCAAACGAGTTGAAAAAGTTTAACAGAGCAGGAAAGATTCTGAGTTCACACTCTGTTTGCTCTGAGCTTCCAATAAAATTACCCTTGAAGTATATTTTATTAAACGTCTCTCTACTCACCATGTGAAGTAATGGAGTCCAGATTGCACAAATATTATACTGTGGCAGGTGCTAGTTCATGTGAGCTGTTTGATAATGATGAAAGAAACAACAAACACTACTTTGCAAATTGGAGGCTATCCAGTTAATCAAGCAGAGTTTATCTTTATTGTGTGCGTTTTTCAGCAACGGAATTCAGGAGGGCCACATTCTGTCCAATCATTAATACAATAGTTTTTGAAAATCCGCACATTATCTCAATTGGTGTTGATTAATAATGATCATTGCGAAAAACAGATTTACTCANNTACTCACAACCTACTCCTCATTTTACATACCTAAACAAATAGGCATCAATCAACAGTATTAGACAAGCATATTGCGGAGAAGATTTCTCTCATACACAACTAAAACGGAGAATAAAGCAAAAGCTCAGAAGCATTGCGCATTTGTTTTGGTTTATTCTCAATGCACGGATGCGAACCAACCAGGCAAAAAACAGGTGTGCACTGGTTCCTAGTTTCTCAGTCTGCTCTGTCTGTGTCAGAATTCACAAAAGTGAATTATCGATCTCACTGGTCTCTCAAAATGCCTTGGTCATTCACTAATAACGGCTATAGTATTCTTATTTTCATGTCTTTCGATCAAATAAAGCTTATATTATTATATTATATTATATTATATTATATATATATTATATTATATTTGTTGAGGTCCACGCTACTTTGCTGTTTTGCAGGCTGAATCACATGTGAATGGGGATGCAATCTATTTCGCATTGATGCATGTGATTTCACTGGTGGAGAAATCTTAGGAGATGAGGGAACCATGTGATCACATTAAATAGCTTCATCCTGAGTGAATGCAACGCAGATTGGCAAGCACTGGTGGGGCCTTTGAATGTCACCAAGATATCCGTTTTACCATCATCGAATCATTACTGTGT